>JAODAL010060245.1:0-21001 GCA_025379985.1 Phyllomedusa bahiana | reverse complement strand
GGGGGGCTTTTTTGCTGTGGCCCAGGACAGGTATAGTCAATGCCCCAGTGAAACTAAAAGGGTGGTTAAAAAGGGGACCCCTTTTTCCAAGCATTTTTTAAAAAGTGGGGGTTTTTAATGCGGGTTTTGGGGGCTTTTTGCTGGGGGCCCAGGCAGGTTTTGGTAAATTGCCCAAGTGAAACAAAAAATGGGGTTTGGGAAAGTCTCCTTTCCCCGGGCCCATTTTTTAAATTGGGGGGTCTTGCAGGTTTGGGGTTCATGTGTGGCCCAGGACAGGTATAGCCCAATTTTCCAGTAAAACAAAAAAATGGTGGTTGAAAGACCCCTTTTTCCCCCCCTTTTTTTTAAAATTGGGGGGTTCTTTGGGGTTTTGGGGGGCTCATCCCGGGGCCCAAAGGACAGGTATAGTCAATTTTCCCAGGGGAAAAACAAAAAAATGGGGGTTTGGGAAAGGTACCCCTTTCCCGGGCCCAACTTTTTAAAAATGTGGGGGTAAATGCGGGTTTTTTGGTGCTCTTTGCTGTGGCCCAGGAAGGTATAGTCAATGTCCAGGGGGGAAAGGGAAAAATGGGGGGTTAAAAAGACCCCTTTTTTTCCGACACTTTTTTAAATGGGGTCAAAAAGGGGTTTAATGGTCATTTGCGGTACAGGCCCAGATTTTGGGTTAGTTTTCCGGGTTTAAAACTAAAATTTGGTGGTTAAAAGGGACTATTTTTGGGGGCATTTTTAAAAATCGGGGGGTTTAAATGGGTTTTGGGGGGCATGTGCTTTCCCAGGCGGGGGATTTTCAATTTCCATTTAAATTTTAAGATGAGGGTTTTCAAATTAAAATAATCCCTTCTGGGTTTTTTAAATTTTTGTGGGTAAAATGCGGGTTTTTAAGGGTAGGCTTTTGGAAACAAGACAGGGATATTTTGAAGGGTTTCTTTTGATTTTTTTTTCTGTGCTTTTTTTAAACCTAAGTGTGTTCCCCTTTAAGATGTAGCACTTACCCTTTTTTTGACTGTTGTGGATGTTAATTTGTTTCTCCAGCCTTGTTTGGGTGAAATTTTAATTTTGAAGGTTTTTTTCCCCTCCCCCAAATAGATTTTAAGGGTTAATCGCTCAAAATTCGCGTTTTCACTATCGAAAAAACCTTATGATAGGGGCCCCCCCCGAACTTTCGACTATCGTTTGTTCTCGATAGCCAACGCAATCCCCCTCAACACTAACGTGCCCCAATCCAAACGTTTTTAGAGACAACAGTTCAATTTAAAAAGCATAAAAAAATAGTGATGAGTGCACGCCAAAATGACCTGGATCAGGGGCAAGAGGTAATGAAAAAATAGAAAAATGGGGGGCAGGGACTTCAAAAAAAAAAAAAGGTTTTTAAATTTCCCCAAAAAAAACAGCAACGGTTTGGCCCCCAAAACCCGAGCCTTTTTCCCAAGCTGACCCAAAAAGTGCAGAAAAAAGTGAGTATTTATAGGAAATGACTTTATCAATTTTAAAAAAGGAACAATACAGTGTTTTTAAAAAATTTTCCAAATGGTGTACCCTTTCCCCGTGTACCCTAAAAAAACACAATGTGTTTAAATTTCAATGCCCCAAAACGCAAATCAAGTGTTTTAAAAAATGTTAATAGTCATATTTCCAAAAAAATGTTTTATGATCATATACAGCCTGGAAATCAAAGTGATTAGCTTCAAGAAATGTAAGCAGGTGAATCTGATTGACAGCTTGAATTAAACATAAAATTACTCACTAGAACGCGGGAACACGACACAGCACACCTGTTCCAGCGTCCTAGAGACGGACTGCTGCAGTTAGACAGTGCGGACTATGCAAAAACAATGGCGCACAAGGCGCATAATGGATCAAGAACCGGCAAGTAAAGAACACTGCGTTCATCTGAATAAACGAGCAATGCGCAAGCAATGGAAACCCACGGCATTCGTGCTGCATAAGGACAACCAATGATAGAGAAGCATATAACGAGCATCAGTGATACTTCTGTTTCAAAGGAGTTAATGGCCACAATTAGTGTTGAAAACTCAGATCACACACTCTGATATTACCATATGGACTATCTATCAGAGTATAATAAAATGAAGCAATTAATATGTGCAGTTTGATATCTCTGAGGATAGTGTAAAGTATGACATTAGGGTTAAAGATAAGGTGGTATTCACTATCAACACAACCAATAGTAGCAATTTGGTTCTCATATCCTAACAACCCTATAGTCCACCATGCCGCCTTTGAATCCACGTGTGAAATCACAGGGTTCATAGGTATACTTATATGCATCATAGTTCAATATGTTTTACAACAGAATTTAACTAAAAAAGAGAAGGCTGCCATAAAACCTTGACCCAGAATAAAAATCTCACAAATCAAGCCTGTCAGATAAAGGGCGTTGCGATAGTCCTTAATGGATAAGTGTGAATAACATTGTAGAGATCAAACCGGACAACGTGAGTGAAAGTGAGTATATTTACCTTTGGCAATCTGATCCCACTATCAAGATTGCTTAGAAAAATTCACTAGATCTTGTTTAATGTAGCTTTCGAACAAAACATCATAATAAGATTTGAAAGATTCTCTTAATTGAAAAATTTCCCTACTGTTCCAGTGTATATATTGTCTACCCAATATTCCTCAAATCATTCTTCAGAATCCCCCAGGGCCATTTTCACCCCCCCCTATCGTTTTTCAGCCCAGGTTCAATTTTTTGGTCCTGGGGGGGTTTTGTTTTTTGCCCAGATCTAGAACAATATTTTAGAAGGTTTCATGCTTAAGTTCAGCGAGATCATTTATAAAAGATACTACCGAATTTTTGAATAAAATGCATGGACATAAAAATTAGAGATTCAGATATGTTGGCACTCATTTGATGTTAAAATTTATAAACCTACAAATAATCATAGTCTAGGGTATTTGTACTGAAGACAAATTTCTGGACACTACAGATTTATCTCCATACCTGAAACAATTTTATTCTGGATTTAATGAGGATTTATTGTTACTGAAAATTAATTTTTGTTTCCAGAATCATTTTATGTTCAAATTAGGGGACGGCCATGGTCTCTATGTGGCGCCTACGTACGCCAACAAGGTTCATTGCCCACTTAGAAGAGGAGTCAGTCTATGTGTACTCACCATTTCAGACATGTGTGTCTGGGTTTGTTGAGATACATAGACACATTTTGTAGTGTGGAGAGGCACTTCTGCACATTTGGAAGATTTCTTTTTCATTCTTAAATAATATGGATCCTGACATTAAATTCACTATGTTATCATCTGATGTTGAGATCCAATTTCTATGATACACTTGTTCAGAAAAGGAGAAACGTAGTTGATTACGACAATATTTGTAAAACATACTGATAGAAACAATTTGCTTCATTAGACAGCTTTTCATCATAGATCGATGCTTGACTCCTTACCTTATAGCCAAATCTTGAGGGTTAAACGCATTGTAGAATGAACCACCTATACTTACATGGACAGACCTTGATGAAATGGTAATAAATACCATAACAAAAAAAAAAGGGCTATCCTGATAAATTAATTAGATCTCACGTTCTGCAAAGCAGAGTCTCTTGGACAGAACTGCGCTATTGAAACCTAAAGATAAGATGTTTGTTGAATCCCCGGTATTACTTTTGTATCTTCGTTTCTGCTCTTTCCAATAAGATACAGGGATTTATTAGGAGGGAATCGGCATCATCTTAAGGATAATTTCCCTTTGTTTCCAGAATTCAGCATGCCCCCTAGAAATGGACGTATAGGATAAATAAAAACCTTAAAGTATTTTCTTGTCTCCTCAAATATGAAACCTGTGTTTGTCAAGGGAGCAGAGAGTTTAAGCCCATTGAAAACTGTGTTTTCCATGTTCAGATGTCAATTGTTGCAAACAGCTAATTAAAGGGATTGTATTCACTCATCCAGTTTCTAAAAAGTTATTAATATCAACTTTTTTTCTTACCTGCAGGAGCAGTTATGTGATCTATGTCTTGATATGCCCTGCGGTTTTTTTATATGTGGTGTGAAAACAACTCAGGAATGTAGGATGCGCATAAGTAAGCATAAGTCTACCCCATTCGTACTGGAAAGCTTATTTGCCTGTGCCTAAACATTTTCATGATCTGAAACCATAGTGCTGATGATCTTAATTCATGATTATCGATCATGTCCCCATATATCTAAACGGGGTGGAAAATCGTAAATTAGCCTTGAAATATAGAGAGTTGAAATGGATTCACAAGAGAAATACTTACAACCCATGGTTTGAATTTGGAGTTTAAGGTGCTTCCTCAGATGTGTCGTTCTTTATAAAATAGTTCCTTTCAGAGTTACATTCCCGGTATTACGCTGCTATATTCCTCTCCCTGGTACTTTGTGATTTCATAAAACATCTTTCCTCCTGTAAAATTGGCACAAACAGTGCTATTTATACGTTTATTTAAAATGTTTTGCTATTTTTTTAATTTTAGGTCTAATTAATTGTCCATTAATTTTTATTTCTTTTATTCTCAGAATGTAATACCACTGATCTGGATCCTCTGCCGCCACTGTTCCATTTTGAGTCTTTTATCTTTCAGGCTATTAGTGAATTATTTGGAGTTAGGCTTTGTCCTTATTGTGCAATTGTCTTAGGGAAATAGCGCTGTCATATTATGAATATTGGCCCCAATTTTGGTGTCTGTTATGGCTGGCTATGGCTTGTCATAATTTGAGGAGGGCATGGACTAGCCCCTTTGCGGTTGACGTTTTGCCTGGGTTATACTGGTGTATTATGTTGATGGGCATAAGGTGACAGACCATCTTTTTTGGGGTTAATTAATGTTTCCCCCTTTTTTATACCCGCACTTTTAATTAACTTTTTTCAAAATTTAATTTTACCTTTAAAACCATTTCCCCCAAGGGGTCTAAAAAAGGGTGTTTTTGGTTTTAAGTTTTTAAACACAAATTTGGGCCCTTTTTTAACCCCTTTTAAAAAACATTTTTAATCCGCTGAGGGCTGGGATATATTGGTTTTTCTTATCCCCGGAAATGTTTAATGCCACACGTGGGGCGGGGGTTTTCCCCAGGGTTGTGCATCCCTAAATTTTATTCAGCTGAACCCCGGGTGATTTTTTCCCTTCCCGGGTTCTTATCCTTATGGGGCTTTTTGCCGGGCCCCCGCGCCGGCGCAGTCCCGTTCTCTGGAAACGCGGGGTGGGGGCTTGTGGTTTATCCGGGTTCTAGTGAGTAATATTATGTTTAATCAAGCTGCCCAACGCTTCACCTGTTCTTTTCCCTTGATGTAATAACTTTTGATTTTCATGCGGGAATATGATCATAAACCCTTTTTTGGATATGACTTTTTAACATTTTGACATTTGTTTTTGCAAACTTGCATTTTTTTAACATTGTGTTTCTTATGTAAAAACGGGTATTGAAAAACACCTTGAATTTTTTAAATTCACGCGGGATTGTTCACTTGTTTAATTGATGATTATTTTCCCTATATATACTAACTTCCTCCCACTTTTTGGGTCAACTTGAAAAAGGCCCCTGTTTAGGGGCCCCGCAAAATTTTTTGCTTTTTCTTTTTGGGGTACATTAAACCTTTTTTTTTTTTGAATTTCTCCCTTTCCTTTTTTCTATTTTTCTTTAAACCTCTTGACCTGATCCGGGCCCAGGGGCGGGGCACTCATCATTATTTTTTATGCTTTTGATGAAATTTTTGTCTTTTTTAAAAACTTAAAAATTCTCCCAAAAACCTTTTTTTTCCCCTTTTTTTTTTTTCTCAAAATTTTTTATCTTTTAAAACTTTGGACCCGGAAAATTCAGGGGGGAAAGCGGGGGCAAAAGGGGGGGTTTGGGGAAATGGGGTTGGAGGTACGAGGAAAAGGGGGTGCCCCCTTTCCAAAGTGTTTTGGCGGGAAAAACAACGCCAGGGGCCCGGCGGATCTTTCGGGTTTTGGCGGGGGAAACCTTTCGGGCCTGTCATCGCTGGGCCCCAGGGGCCCTGTAGAGGGAAACCTTTTGCCCCTTAAATTTTTTAAATCCGGGCAATTTTTTTTTGTTTTAGGGATTTGAGAATAGCTGTGTTTTGGGCTGTCTTTTAATAAAGAGACTTTTCCAAAATCTTCCATACCTTCTCAAATTTTTATCTTTTGACATGGGGGGCGAATTCAGGTGGGTAAGCGAGCAAAAAGGGGGTAGGACATGAGGGTTTTGAGGTTCCGGAGAAAGGTGCTCCCTCAGTGTGGCGACAACACGCATGCCAGGAGGTTCGTCGTTTGCAGGGAACGTAGGCCTGTCACGCTGGTCCGGGCCCTGTTGATCTCTGTAACGAATCAGCATCGCCATTATGTTCTTCAGTGGTTAATGCAACCTGCATCTAGCAGTCTTACCTCCTCGTCCTCCAGTCTCGGCCACAAATGTCATTAATCAGCATCCATCAGCATCATCCAACATGAATGCGTAGCAGCCAAATGTCAATCGTTGTACCCACCACTGTGGATAATCCATTTTCTAAAGACCTCTTTGATGATCAAAATGCGGTTGGGGTCGGAAGGCTTGTTAAAAAGATCAAGAGGCCAAAGAGGCTGATTTTGTTGCTCGACGGCCAAGTGTACTGATGCCATGCAGAGGAATAGAAAAGGAAGCCGGTCAATAGGAAAAAAAATCACGGCGACCGGTCGGCAACGCGTTGCTCGTGACTCTTGGTTGTAGCCGCAAGCTCCGTGGATGCAGAATGTCAAGGACGACGAGACGTCCACCTGTGTTGATTGATGGATGGATGACGACATTGCGGACCATCGTGGTCTTTTCCGCAGATTTGCCTTGCGTCGCGCTCTCATCATATGGATGAGGTGGGAAGACGATGGAGTAGAGAGTAGTGTCAATACGGGTCCCGCTCAAAAAGGCCGAGGGAGGTGGCTCGGGTCGCAGATGTTGCTGATATATTACGCCGAGCCACGGTCCAGCGGAAACCCGTCCTCGCTTATAGCCGTCAAAAAGGTTAAGGACTTCTCAAGAGCTGGGCTCTTCTTTGAGCTAGCCTCTGATACACCAGCGGATGTGTCATATGCCGCCTTGCCCGAAAACGCATTAAGTAGAGGCAAGAATCTCTAGGTGTTTAATCCCAACACCAACATGTATAGTCACATGCAGCGAATGCATGAGTTGAATGGAGGCAACACTGCCAAATAGTCCAGACCGACGCCGGGGCTTCCAACCACTGTCACACACTCTATCTCTGGCTCCTTCCTCCTCCGCCACCACAAGCGTTCCTAGCTGCCCATGTCTCTCTGAAGTCATGAATCAGGTTAGCTCCGCTTTCAGCCTCCACCGGTCGCTATAGCCAGATCCGGGGTTACCACAAGCACCACCAGAAGACCCATCCTACCCTCTTCTCACTCCCGCCAGTTTGACGACCGCTGGCGTACTCGGGCCTGTCTAGCAAGCCAGCCTTCTGTCTTCCAGGTTTGCGGAGCAAAAGAAAACACTTTACCCAATACCATCCAAAGCACAAAAGCCTGGAATGTCGTGCATTGCCAGCTTTTAGCCCCTGGAAATGTTGTGCTTCTCCGTTTGGCTAGACACAGTATGGGTTCCGCCACGTTCTGGCCCTTGTCTGCACCCCCAATACCTAGTTGCTTGAGCAGGGAATTTATTGCCAGAAAAGCAGTCCTGCCCTGGCAGCCACGTGTCATCTAAAATATCAAGCGCGTTGTCTGCTATCTGTGTCCAGGAAAAGTTCATCTGTCCCACCGACACATGGATAGTATGCACGGCCAAGGCCGCTATATCTCTGTGACTGCTCACTGCGGTGAGGCTTAGGTGGGAATGTCTCATGGGGGTGATGGTGGTCTCTCTGGCTCGGCGCAACGCTCTTCTAATCCGCAGGGATGATGCAGGGCTCTTTCCCCAAGGTCCTCTGGTGGCATCACGTGCCAGGAACCAGGCGATGTTGAAATTAATTGTCTTGGATGACCGTCCACACACAGGTCAGGAGATAGTGATATGGCTCTCCGCAACGAGACGGAGCACTGGTGGTGACAAGAACCTTGTGCCAGGCTAAGGTGGTGTGCGATAACGGTTCGAAATCTGCTGGCCACCCTTAAGATCGGTAGGATGGAGCACATCCCTTGCTGGCCATGTCATGAACCTTGTCGTCAGAAATTTCTAAGAGCTAACCGGGTTTCTGGATGCATGCATGTGAAGGCTCGGGGTCTGAGTTCGCACTTCCGCCGTTTGCTCACCCTGCTTCGTCCCGCCTGGCTGCGTTGCAGCGTTAGCTCGGCTCCCATCAACCGTTTCTCATTGTTGATGTGGAACACGAGGAATTCACCCCCTCCACATGCTCCAGCGATTGTGTCAGCGCGCAATGCCATTACGCATGTACGAAGTGACACATTGCTGACAAGCAGCGTGCGGACCTCGGGGTGTTGAGCCACCGAGAGTGTGAGGCAGGTGAAAGAGCATCTGCACCTCTTTGCCAGTTTTGAAAGAAGCACCTAAAATTGGTCTGTGCGGACCAATGCCCTTGGACAGCATGAGCATTGTGGTGGATCTTAGTTCTGGAACGATCAATGGACACTCTGAAACCCAAGGTACCGCCAGCGGACGGAGGAGGAGTCGGACACTGATGCGGACACGGAGCCATTTCTCTCCGTCGAATCCAACAATGCCCGGACAGTTTTCACAATTTTATCGGTCTTCATTAGGCAGTGTTCGGGTCCTGGGCTAGAGAAGGCGGCGCATTCAGCTCTCCAGGGTGCATCATTCTGAGGCAAGTCAGGGCTGTGTTGAAGCTGTGCCGGAGACGTCGGAGTGAGAGGTATTCCTGGACACCGATGGTTACACGACGTCCTGCCTTGGAAAAGAAGGTTGGCCTTGAATTTGAGGCGTGAGGAGGAAGAGGAGGAAAGATCAGTTTGCTAGTGCCCATCGACCCAAGAAATGGCTTGGAAATCAAGGCTCCATCTCTCACATGAGTGCGTTGGTATGCCTCCATTTCCTCAACATAATCCTGCTTAAGGCCATCAAAATAAACACACAGTTACTGGGTGGCCACCTCCTGGCTACCCTGGTACAAAACAAAACTCAGCACATTCCTTCCACCACCAAATAGAGAGTAAATGCAGGAAATTGGAGACCTTGTGATTGATCAACTGGAGAACATCTGTTGGTTGCTTCAACGTTCCTCAATTGTCACGGTGTAACAACATCAGCGCGTGAAAGCAGTAGAGTGCAAGTAGCCGTAGCGACTGCAACAGCAGCAGGGCAAGGCAGGCAGAGAGCCTAATGGGTGACCTCTGGCACTTTATTTACACATCACCAACGCATGCAATGCAGGGCACACATCCAACACACGAGACCAGCTTAAGATCATGGTGCACGCTATCTGCGTCTCAACACGATGTTTTTGCCTGTTTCCGGACCAATAGAGTTCTGGGTAATCAAATGGCAAAACAATGAATGGCCCGAGCTCGCTCGCACGCCATAGAGGTGTTTCCTGCCCAGCAGCCAGCGTCTCATTTCTAAGCGGACCTTCAGCACAGTGGAGGGTTATTACTGACAAACGCTTCCGGCTTTCCACAAAATAATGTGGATCGTTTGAACTTTCATCAAGATAAATCAGGCCAAGGATCTCTGATGATGTTGTGGCCCAATTGCCGAGGTCACCGTTTAGTTGCGGTCTACTTCACATTCCTCTTCAAACAGAAATGGTCCTCTTTGAAAATTTTTTTTCAAAATGATCTTTCTTACTTGCCATTTTTATTCTCAGTTCCCAACAGTTCTTTTTGTGGTTTGCTGTGAGGAGACGGTAAAAAGACAGCAATGGTTTCCATGACAACACCGCGGGGATTACATATTACTCACTTTATCTTTAGAGTTTTTGCATTGTCAATGGTTTTGAGGTCATGTTGCTGTGATGATACAGCTTAATCATGGTCCTTTGGAACAGAAAATGCTGGGTGTCTTCAAAGTGGCATTTCTCATCACAAATTTTAATCGTGGCTGTGAAGTCATATTTATAATTTTTTGGGGTACATGTTGCTGTAGAAAAGGCTTGTATATCATGGTCCTTTAGAACTGAAATGTGGCTTCTAAGTGGATTGTCTCCATCACAATTTTTAATAGTGGCTGAGAAGTCATATTTATAAATTTTTATGGTCATGTTGCTGTGAGATACAGCTATGTAATTCATGTGAGTCTCCTTTGGACAGTAAATGGGGCTTGTTGTAAGTGGAATTTCTTCCCTCATCAATAGTTTAACAGTGGCTGAGAAGTCATTTTTATAATTTTTGTTGGGTTGATGCTGCTTTGAAATGCAGCTAATAAAACTGGTCCTATTTTTTAAAAAAAAAAAATGTTTATAACAGACATATTGTTCTTCCCAATTGTCAGAATGTGTGCTTCTCAAGGGTTCATGTTTTCAAGACTGTTCTAGGGGGCATTGTGGTGCGCTCGTGTGTACATGCAAGTCTTTATACATAAACATGGGTCTCTTATTCTCCAGCATAGATAAAAATTTTGGGTTTCTTAACGCAGACATTTTCGTTCTGTGTCACACGATACATTTTGTCAAAAAGTGGCTCTCATTGGTCAGGTTTTGAGAATGTTTAGGGGTAGTTTTTGCCGGTTGAAAATTCAGCTGCTCTATTACTACAGGGCCCTATGAGTTGTAAAATTATATGTGTTTCTAACAGACATTTGTTCTTCACAATTGTCAAGGTGGCTCATGAGGGTCATGTTTATGGAATTTTTGTTGGCATTTTGCTGTGACATGCAGCTATACTACAGGTCATACTATAAAAAAAATGTTGTTTCTAACAGAATTTGTTCTTCAGCAATTGTCAAAAAGTGGCCTCATGGGTCATGTTTTGAATTTTTGGGGGCATTTTCTGCTGAAATACAGCTAGACTACAGGTCCTATTGTAAAAAATGTGGTTTCTAACAGTCATTCTTTTCGTTCAGACAATTGTCGTGAGGAGTGGCTTCTAGGTGTGATGTGTGTGCTTGTCGCAGATAATTAATCATAGGTATATGTCTGACGCTGTTAATGGAAACATATTGCTTAATGACTTGTTTTTGCGGCAGAATCTTTAACATAGCTAGCCATCCCTGTATTGAGACAACCCATTTATATAGCAATAAAAAAATAGAAACAAAGACATGGTGGGATTCCATCCTATTTTAAAAATGAGTTTTCTAGAATTAATCTACTAAAAAACTTGCATGTACAAAATAGCTGTAAATAATTCCTTGATTGTACAAGGAGAGGTACGGGAAGGACTTGACCTGATGTATGTTATTCAGAGGACTCATGGGGTATGGAGCATGGACAGAGAACAATGAACAGAGACAATTTCCTCCAGCAAGTTGAGTAATTGAGAAAAAGATGGCAAGAAAAAGGGCACTACTGGGTGGAATTCAGGGAAGCAGTAACCCACCAGTATTTCAGATGTTTGAAGATCATCACATTGTGCGGACTCATACGGAGGGCAAGAGCATTAACCAGTCTGACTGATTACTGAGGAAGGCTGGAGGTCTTTACTTCACACTTCCGCTTCCGCTCTCTGATTAGCACGATGCTTTTCGTTGCTGACATCATAAGGGCTTTTACCGTGTTAATAGATGACGGACTGTGCGGCTGGGCTCTCACGTCACCCACTGTAACTCCGCCCTGGCAGCTGAACCTGCATGTTAATAGGATGACACAGTCGCTAGCCTGGGTTCACCGCACCCCACTGTAAGTTCTCTTGGCCCTGGCAGCTGGGACTCTGTTTTAATAGATTACAGCGACTAGCCTGGGCTCTACCACACACCCACTGTATGTTGGCCCTGGCCAGCTGAACCTCCGTGTTAACAGATGGCTTACGGCTTGCACTGGCTTAAACGTTAGGTGGCAATCAGGAGAGCTTTCAAATTTTCTCTAAAAAATCAGATTTGGAAAAAGGTGATTTCTGTGAGGTTTAAGTAGTGTCAAAAAGGCTCCAGGGCTGGACACAATGATGTGACACAATTTAGGCTTAAAATTTTCTGGGGCTGGAGTCACTATGTGTCGCATCATTTTGGGGGATCTCAAGGGGAGTTGTCCCTAATCACCGAAGAGGATTTGGAGGAAAAATGAAACCATTGAATTGATGGCTGAATCACTCTCAGAAGCTAGGAGGGCCAAATGTCTTCTGCAACTAAGAAAGTGTTTTGTGGATGATTAGGACATTTTATTACTTATGGGTGTGCGGACAGAATTAACACATCTACAACGTTGTAAAAAATACTATTTAAAAACTGCAGGAAAGAGCTGTATGGCGTTGTTTGTTATCACACATGAAAATAAGATGCAAATTGATAATATGTAAACTATAAATAAAACTTCCCTTAATAAATTCTGTAAACAAATGTCGGTTCTACCAAATAAAATATTACTAAATGACCAGTCACTGTACGCAATATAGCAGAGTGACACTTGTGATCTGTGGGTCAAACAGGTTTAGGGGTCATGCTTGTGGTAAAGACTGGTATAGTCTATGTCCAGTGATGAAACTAAAATGGTGGTTAAAGACTCCTTTTTCGGCAACTTTTTAAAATCTGGGGTCATTGCAGGTTTTGGGGCTCATGCTGTGCCAGAAGGATAGTCTATGTTCCTGTTCAACTAAAATGGTGGTTCAAAGGAATTCTGCGCTTTTCGCTGTGCACCTTATTTTAGTATAGTTTATTATTGCTAATGTCTATCAGTGAGTATTGCTTTGTCACAGTCTAGATCAGGTTTTTAAATTTAGGATGGACGCTCATTCTGCTCTGGTACAGGGACAGATATAAGAGACAATTGTCCATGTTCAACTTAAATGGTGGTTTGCAGAAGAAAAAAAGAGGATCTCACGTGTCAGGTTTCAGCTGAGACTAACACAGTACTTTTCTGTTATTTATATCTGAGAGTGGTTAGTGAATGACTAGATTGGACAGGTTTTATGGTCATGCTGTTGTGGTCTAGAACAGGTATAGTAATGTCCTGTTCAAACTAAAATGGTGGTTGAAAGACTCCTATTTCCGGCACTTTTTAAGCTTTGGGGTCAGACAGGTTTGGGGCTCATGCTGTGGCCACCAGGACAGGATAGTGAATGTCCAGTGAAACTAAACATGGTGTTGAAGGAACTCCTTTTTCCTTCACTTTGAATCTGGGGTCATGCAGTTTGAGGGCTCAATTGCCCCACGTGGACCAGGACAGATAGTCAATGTCCAGTTCAACTTAAAAATGGTGAGTTCAAAGATCCCTTTTCCCATATCACTTTGTTATCTGTGGGTCTCAGACAGGTTTTATGGTCAATGAATTGTGGTACTAGAACAGGTAAAGCATAATGTCTAGTTACAACTATAAAGATCATGGTTGGTTCGTAGTGTCAAAGACGCTGGTTTCGGCACTTTTAATCTGGTGGGTCTGACAGGTTGCTTTTAGATAGTCTGGTCAAGATATGTCTGTGTAGCCAGGGAATAGGGCATAGCAATGTCCAAGCTCAACTAAAATGTTGAGGATTCAAAGACTCCTTTTGCCCAGCACTTTTTAATTCTGTGGGTAAGAACAGGTTTAATCGGTCATACTGTGGTAAGACACAACAGGTTATAGTCAATGTCCAGTTCAACTAAAATGAGTGGTGTCAATGACTCTTTTTAGGCACTTTTTAATCTGGAGGTCAGACAGGTTTAAATGGTCATACTGTGGTTCAGGACAGGTATGTCAAGTCCAGTTCAAACTAAAATTGGATGGTCAAAGACTCCTTTTCCCAGCACTTTTAATCTGTAAGGTCGACAGGTTTTTATGGTACATACTGTGGTACAGAACAGGTTTAGTCAATGTCCTGTTCAACTATATGGTGGTTGAAAGGACTCCCTTTTCCGCACTTTTGAATCTGGGGGTCATTGCAAGGTTTGGGGCTCTTTCGCTGTGGCCCAGGACAGGGCATTAGTCAATGTCCAGTTCAACTAAAAGGGTGGTTGAAAGACTCCGTTTCGGGCACTTTTTAATCTGTGGTCAAGACAGGCTTTATGGTCATACTGCGGTCCAGGACAGGCTTAGTCAATGTCCAGTTCAACTTAAAAATGGTGCTCAAAGACTCCTTTTTCATGACACTTTTTTAATCTGGGGGTCAGATAGGTTTAAGGGTCATGCTGCGTTCCAGGGACAGGGTTAGTCAATGGTCCTGTTCAGTAAAATGAAGGTTCAATATCATGTCCTATGGCACTTTTTATTTGTGGGTCATGCAGGTTTAAAGGTCAGGCTGTTGGTGCAAGACAGGTGATCAGTGAATTGTGTTGGACTTTTTTTTCTGTGGCTTTTATAACTACGCTGTGTTGCCTAAGATGTAGCACGTATCCATTGACTGTTGTGGATGTTAATTCCAGCTTCTCCAGCCCTCTGTTTGGGTGTGAATAATGAGGTGTTGTTCCTCTCCCTTTAGACTTTAATGGTCATCGGCGATAATCTAATATCGACTATCGGATATCGTCTTGATAATTGCCGACATCGACTATCGACCCGATGACGATAGTCAATGTAATCACTCATCACTAGAAATGACATCAGCACATGACAGATTTTGAATCTAAAGGATGGGAAAAACCCTTAGCAGTACTTCCCTAAAAGGACGATTATTTGGGAATAAGAGGAGCCAATGCTTATAAGTCCCTTATGATCTTTACAGAAGTTACTGCTAGAAGAAATGTAATTTTATGGGATAAATGGAGACAAAAAACACCCCTATAGAGGCTTAAATGGGAGCTCACATAGTTTTCTCAGAACTAACAGTGCCAATGTCGGTTCTTTTAATCCTCTAATGACCGCCCACCATTTTTTGAGGGCAAGCAGCTCAGGGTGTTCTTCTGCAGCAACAGCAAAAGACGTGACGATCATCTCGAATGGTTAAGGACTTAAAGGGGATTTGCCACCAGACCAAGTACTGACCTCCATTCAGCATGAGAGCAAGATGTAAACAAATCACGCTGAGTCATGAAGCTGCAGTGGAGAGAGGGAGAGGGGAGGGGGGAGTGAGGAATCCAAAGGGAGCGTCTCAAAACTTAAGTGAACTAATAAACAGTACAACAGTGGATTCAATACAGCAAGACACAGAGCCTCAGCGGGACTGTCAGGAGAAACCTTATCTGCTTAAGCAGCTAATGTAATGTAAACAAATTTACGCAGCAAGAGACAGAGACGGGACACAGAAAACACACAGCCAGAGCACAGAGCCTGCATAAGGGGATCCTGTGATATGTTCACTCAAATATCAAACTTATAACTTGTGAATTCTGTATACAAAAGAGAACACCTATTCTAAAAAAGCAGATTGAAAGCTTCTTCATCAGATGCTAATAACAATACAGCTAGTTTTCTGTATACAAAAAAAAAACATATTGCTACCGGTGCCTTAAAAGACCATTCATTCTGCCTGTCATCAGATAAGGGAAATGATTCACGCAAGCGGGCCTTTCAGCTCCCGGGTCGTGACTAGGGGAAGCTTTGTGGTAACCCAAAGGGGGGGTTTAGAAATGCTGTAGCTCTCAGAGTTTTCACTTTTTTTAATCACATATATTTAGAAAAGTGATTAAATACCCATTTTGGAGGTTCCCACGTCAACATTACATGGTGGCAAAACCCCTTTAATAGGGTTCCATCAAATTCCAGGCTAATAATTTCACACTATGGAGCCTGAGACACATCTCTGACACCAGGTCATGCCTTAGGGGAAATACCCAAAGCTAGCTCCATCATATCTTCATTAGTTATGAGAACCTTAGTCTACATGGTCTGAATAGTATTAATGCAATAAGACAGGCCTAAACTTTCTGAGCTTTGGAAAGTACTCTCTATGTTATTGCCAGTGGTGGGAACACATCCATCAGCAGCGCCGTCTTTTCCATAGGGCAGGGTAGATAGCTGCCCGGGGGCCCCATGAGCTCAGGAGGCCTCCTAGGCAGCCACCTACCTTGCTCAGTGAAAATAGAAGCTCAGGTTTAATTCTTTCACTGCCAGCCTGCCTGCACTGTAAATAGTCATATGCTGGCAGACAGCAGTAAAATCTGGTACCTGGAAGAGGTGGACCACCCCGAGCGGGTATACTAGTTCCCACAGCCAGCTCCTCGGCAGGGGAATGGGTAGGGGTATGTATAGTTGTTTTTATTTTTTCTAATCAATCAAGGGGCTACAGACGGCTGTATTCATACAGGGGGCTATATAACCACAGGGGGCAAATATTCCTACATTGGGCTATGCACCAATAGGAGGCTATATACCAACAGGGAACAATTATTCTTACAGGGGGCTATGCACCTACAGGGGATTATGTAACCACAGGAGACAAATATTCCTATATACTTATAGGAGACTGTATATTTACCTACACGGGGCTGTTTACCTACAGGGTGTTATTTACTTACCTTTATTTTTATAGGAGGCTGTATACCTGCCTACAGGGGGGTAAGCATTTATACCTACCATCTACATGGGCCTGTATACCTACCTATATAACTATAGGGGCATATAGTGAAGGATATAATTATTTGATCTGTTGCTGATTTTGTAAGTTTGCCCAGTGACAAAGACATGAACAGCATATCATTTTAAGGGTAGGTTAATTTTAACATTGAGAGACAGAATACCAAAAATAAAATCCAGAAAATCACATTGTATGAATTATATAAATTTATTTGCATATGTTTAAAATTAACCTACCTTTAAAATTATAGACTGTTAGGGTGACATGTATGATTTATGGTGCTTAGATGCCAATTTTTATGAGCATAAGAATAGCATACAATGCGCCTGATTTATGAACCCACTCTACTGTGCACCATAAATCAGGCGCATTCTAGTGCTAAGACGACACTTCTGGTTCAGGTAAATCACTTTTAAAGTGGTTTACCTGTTCCAGCAGTAATGCGCCTGGAATTGCCATACTGAAGCTATGAATCTATAGCATTGTACGTTTCTAGTGCGCCCCACCTCCCGCATGCCCCCCGAATTCAGGCACATTACAAAGTGCTGCGGGCGCTCTGTAATGCGCCTGATATTGGCATGTTGGAGATTTAAAACTATAGCAAACGGGGCTGTGCTAGATGTCCGGCTGAAAAAACGGCAGACTTCTGCCACAGCCCCATTCATACATGTCGTACTTAGAGCCACATGTATGACCCTGTTTAGGTCTAAAACTCACTTTTTTGCCCATAGGTTACTATGGGCAAAAGAGCGCGTTTTAGACCTAAACAGTTTTCATACATGTGGCACTTAATGTCTTTGTCAGTGGGCAAACTTACAAAATCAGTGAGGGATCAAATAATTATTTCCTTCACTGCATATACCTACCACGCTCCAGGGGGCTTTATATCTTCCTACAGGGGGCATATCAAACTAGCTATCTACAGTGGGCCTATAAACCTACCTACCAAGTTCTATATACCGACCTACATAATGGTGGGCAACACTACTGCCTACTTACATAATGGGGGCGCCCATACCAGAGGTAGGTATTGGTAAGGACGTGCTGGAGGAGTGAGAAGTCTAAGATGTTTGTGTTGTAAATTCTGTATGGATGAGTTGTGGCCAGGAGAAGTTGCCATGGCAGTCTGAATGCGATGGAGAAGAGAAGAGGGAACAACTCATCACAGAAGAGAAGGACTCATGAGAGAAGATGTTGCTTGTGAGTCCCTGCATGTCAGGGATTATTTTGCTTCTGTGTTAGATCAGTGCTGTATTCACTGCCATGTGATGCGACCTGAGCTGGTGTCTGACCACTATGTGGTTTCTATATGGTGCTGTTGTGGGTTATATGTTTATGTTATTGATAATGTATATATTTATTACTGTGAGTAGTTATGTTGGTTGGGGGGCCCAGTGCACAGCTGTGCACAGGGGCCCATAATGCCGTTAAGATGGCCCTGTCCATTTGAAAGGTCTATTGGATAGTCATGACATCCACCATCAAAGTATCATCTTTATTGTACAGGGAATAAAAGGAGGTTATGCATGTCCTTGTTCCAAATCATCATCACATCCACCATTGGTTATTCCCACCTATCAGTGTGTAATACCCCAGTACTGGGTACTGCATGTTGTAAGATTGAATAAAACAAAAGAGAGGAAAAGAGCGTGCGCTTCTGTAGTGTAATACAGTTTACTATTAAAAAAAGTAGACGGATACAACGATGTTATTCTAACCTTATTGAGTTGTGCTTATGGCTGGCACAACTCTCCTTTTCGCAGAAATAAAGAATATTGCCAACTTCCGTCTCTCTGCCTTCTCAGAGACACCCCGATTGTTGCAGTTAGTTTACAAGATCATACAATAGACCTAACATAGAATGGTGAAACATATAAATCCATATAAACATAAACGTATTCAATACATCACCAAAAGAATATAGGTCAGTGGTGCGTGGCGAGTGTGCAACGACGAGGAAGTATATGCGAAACGTGGGTCGGGGTTGCATGCCCTCGACCCATCGCTGACCTATATTCTTTTGGTGATGTATTGAATACGTTTATGTTTATATGGATTTATATGTTTCACCATTCTATATTAGGTCTTTTGTATGATCCTGTTCTAAATAATATTGATCTAGCAAGGTGTGCGGGTGGTGTGTGTTTTTTCATTGGGTGTGTATCGTCATTATGTTTCTTATGAGATTTTGATATTTTCCTTTGTGCTATTACTTAATACAATATTTGTTTTATATTTTTGGTACTGGACTATCATTTGGGTTTGCATTTGTATTAATGTGTCCATTGTATGTACATGTTTGTTGAGGTATTGCCCCTTTTGTAGTTGTTTTGTAGGTTTACTATATTCAATATAGTAACTATAATTTAAACAAAAAGGGCGACATGTATGAAGCTGCGGGCGGGGCGTCTTTTCCCCCTAGTTTTGCGGCGAAATCTGGCCCGATTTTTTCGGGGCCGGGGCGCGGGTAAAACAAAAAAAGTAAAGTCCGCCCCCGCATCGCCAGTGTGTTAGGCGCAGTGCGGGACTTTGGCGCAGGCGGCGCTTTTCGCCGGATTCGCGCCCGAGCTACTGCACTTTAACATGCGGGGAAAAGCCCCCCGCTCCTGCCGTGTGTGGGGCCAGTGCTGGGGGCTGAGGCACGTGCGGGGCTCGCAAAAAACGCCCCCGGAGGGGGGGGGGAGGCACTATACAGCGGGGAAAAAGTCGCCGCGCCCCCCACCGTGTGTGGGGTGCAGTGCGGGGATTAGGGGCAGTGCGGGGCTGCGGAAAATCTGTTCGATGCGAGACAGGCTGGAAAACAGCGAGAATCATTCCACATGTCGGTGCGGGTATGAAATTAAAAATGCCCTTTTTTAAAGGGGCAACATTTTCAGAAAAAGGAAACCCAAAAAAAAAAAATACATAAAACAAAATCATTTCCCAAAAATCCTAATTAAGAATTAGGGTATTGGAAAAAGCGGAAAATACAGTAATTCAAATTCTGAAAAAATTCTCATTTAGGCAGAAACCGGCAATAGAATAGGGCGACGTGAACCATTAAAACCCTTTGAGAACTATTGACCCAATCAGAATCAAAGGCGGGACAGTTCAAATACAGTAAAAATGCAGAAAAGAGCTGATTGGCTGAGCTAGCGGGGGGCTTGGCTAGCTCAGCCAATCAGATAGGAGCGACAGAGACCATTATATCCTAGGGGAGAAACTATTGACCAATCAGAATAGGAGCGATAGAGACCCATTAAAACCTATGGAGAACTATTGACCAATCAGAATCGAAGGCGGGACAGTTCAAAATACAATAAAAAGGCAGAATAGAGCTGAGTGGCTGAGCTAGCGGGGGCTTAGCAATCCCGGCCAATCAGAACGCGAGCTACTTCTCCCATTGTAGCCTATGGAGAGATCGGCGCAATGCACTCTCTGCGCCGTGCGGCATGGAGTATTAATTAAAAATAATTTTATTAGTTGTACAATATTTCCGAAAAAAGAGCTGAAACCTTCTATAAACATAAATCAATGAAATCCCGAACAACGCATTTGTCGCCGAGACCGGCGCTACATAAGGAATTGCAATAGAGAGAATTGCTGGGAAATACAGTAATTCAAATTGTTTAAGCTCTTCTCATTGGTCGGCAGAAGCCAGCCAATCAGAAATAGGAGCGACAAATCCCAAAATTTTAAATTTCCTAATGGAGAAAGTTTGGGGACTAGTGTTGAGCGGGTTACGTTGGCCATCGACATCGGTCAATGGTCGATAGTCGGGCCATCATCAACAAAGGGGTGTCGGGGGGACCCCCTTAAAGTCTATGGGAGAGCAACAACACCTTCATTCTTACACCCAAAGGGTGGAGAAGCTGGAATTAAAATCCCCAACAGTCAAATGGATACGTGCTACATCTTAAGCCCAAAACACTTAGGTTATAAAAGCCACAGAAAAAAAAAATCACAGACCATTCACTATCCCGGTCTTGTTTCCCCACATGACCCTTAAACCTGCATCACCCACAAATTTAAAAAGTGACAGAAGGAGTATGATTTGAAAATCATTTTACTTGAACTGTGACATTGAATATCCCCGTCCCGGAACGCAGCATGAGCCCCAAACTGCATGACCCCCACATTTAAAAAGTGCCGGAAAAAGGGAGTCTTTCAACACCATTTTAGTTTCACTTTGGGCATTGACTATTCCTGTCCTGGGCCACAGCATGAGCCCCAAACCCGCATGACCCCCGATTAAAAAGTGCCCGGGAAAAAAGGGGTCTTTCAACCACCATTTTTAGTTTCACTGGACATTGACTATACCCGTCCTGGGGCCACAAAGCATGGAGCCCCAAAACCTTTGCATGAAAACCCAGATTAAAAAGTGCCTGAAAAAGGAGTCTTTCAACCACCATTTTAGTTTCACTGTCCCTGTCCGGGTAGCGCTTGCCCCTCCGTATGAGTGCGGACCAATTGAGTTTCACTTGGAAATACTGGTGGTTAACGCTCCTGTTACACCCAGATGCCCTTTTTTTGGCATTCTTTTT
>JAODAL010060244.1:0-21002 GCA_025379985.1 Phyllomedusa bahiana | reverse complement strand
CAAAAATGGATAAAAAGAAGGGCCATTTTTGGTAAATTGGCATTTGGGGGCCTAATTAGGACCAAACCCCCAATTTTAACCTTAACATACTTTAGGGTTTTTTTCACACGGTTATTCAAGCCAAAAGCGGGAGGATTTCCCCGAACCCTTTTTAATAAGGGGCAGGGGCGGGTGGGGCGTCCCCCGTCGGGCCCCAAGACTTTCATTTCCACGCCGGTACCCCGCCGGGTTTCATGTCATTTCCCCCCCGGGGATTACCGGGGGGAAAAAAAAAAGGGATTCCATGTTCTCTATGAGAACTGGGGATTCCCGTAATGGGGGACGGTTACAGCCGTATTGGGTGCAGACGGCGGCAATGGTTGAATCCTTGCCCAAAATAAGCCGTTGATGGGACTTTTAGCAGTGGCCCTCACTTCACAGCGGTAACGTGTACATAACACCACTTTTATTTTTTAACAGAAAAAGTTCTCAAAAAAATTTTTTATAATTGTGTCACTTTTCCATCCGACAATTTATGTAGCACGTGTTTTTTAACTTCATTCCTCAAACCACCCCTCAAGTTTTCAGTTTTCCCTCATATAGCACAGGTGATATAATTGGGGTTTTTTCTCCCATCCTTGGGTATGTTTTTGAAATCTAAAACTATTGCGTTACACAAATCCAAAACGGGTATTTTTGGATAATTTTCTGGGCTGCAAAAAAATGCCCAAATTTTTTTTTGGGAGCTTTTCAGTGATTAAATGGATCAAGAATTGAGGTGTCACTTTTTAAACCCACCCCGTTTTACCAATGCAAAAACAATGTAAAACAGTATGTCTATTATGATACATTTTTTACATGGAAATCAATCTAATCACACTTGAACATTGTTAAATACGTTTTGCGGTCCTTTTTTCATTTTAAAACGTACCCAAATACGTATTTAACAAACGCTTTGAACTACCCTCTTTGTCTGCATTCTGTGGGGACCCCTGAAACTGACTTGTTGGTGGTCTTAAAAGGGGTTTTGCCACGTGTAATTTTTACTGGGATCCTCCAAAGGGGTTTTTAAATCACTTTTCAAAATATATTTTATTAAAAAAATAAAGCCTGTGAGGCTACAGCATTGCTCAGCCCCCCTTATTTTTCCTGAAAGTTTACATTGACACGCCAGGACACTGACAGGAGCTGATCTGGCCCACTTGCATTTTTGCACTTCTTATCTATGACATTGAACTAAAAGGAGCTTGAAAGGGGCGGGGGAAAAGTGCAGTGTTAGGTTGCTGCTGTATTAAGAATCCACGGGGTTGAAGTTTTATTTGAGTAAACATTGCAGACCCCCCCTTCTTTTTCGCCTCTCTCCCCCCCTCCCTCCCCACCTGCACCCGTTCATGACCAGCATGCTTTGTTTATTTTTCTCTCCTGAAGATAAGAGGTAAGAACTCACTTTGTGGCAAAACCCTCAAAGGACTGGAGTTGAGAAAAACTGAGCATAAAGTTTTTAGAGTTTTCCAGTGGGGCTAAGAAATGTGTGTTTTTTTTATCATTTTTCTTTTGTGTGCTTGTTTTTATTTTATATATTGTGGCCCCAATCACCCCCAAACCGAAAAGAGGTGGTGGTGATGGTGAGGGGGGGTCATTTTTAAAAACCCCTTTTTTTTTTTTGTTGTCTTGCTGATTTCACTTGTATGGACCTGAATACTACCCATTACAGGGGGGCATACACCCCCTAAGAAAGCGCCTGTTCGGATCTGATAGCTTCGCAGATTCCAGGGAATACATGACCGCCAGAGTGAGAAGAGGGAGCCTGGGGGGTTCTGCTATTTTGGGAACACAGCAGTTCACACGTGTCCCCTTCCCTTTTTCTAAAAACCTTGCTGCCCTTTCCCTGGGTTCAGGACCATGGTCCCGTTTTTACTGAAAAGTCCTGCATAATTTCTGCTTTCACGACCCGACTTGGTAGTTGGGGGGGACCCCAAAAATCAGAGCTAGTTTTTTTGTGACTTACTAGTAAAAATGTGAGTCCCCCAAAAGCAGGGGTCCCCAAACCCCTCCTCAGGGCCCCCCAAAAAGGTCATGTTTTTCAGGATTCCCACAAATCCACTGACAATAAGAAATCACCTGTGCAGAATGCTAAAGGAAAACCCCAAAACAGACCTGTTGGTGGGGGTGAGGACTGGAGTTGAGGCCCCTGCCATAGGCAAACCCCCAAACTGCACTTAGGGACAGAAGGGAAGCAGGGGTATTTGAATTTTCAGGACTTTCCATGGGGAAACCGAATCTCGAAAACCTCTTGGATGCTCTTATTTCTTGCCCCTTAAAAGAATGCTTATTACTTTCTCTAGTACCCCCTTGGTGCTGTTTATTTATACGTATGTGGATAGGCGGTGTTTGCATAAAGCTACTTAGTTTTGGGGAAGTGGGCAGTAATGATCCGTTTTTTTCCCTTAGGTAATTTCATCTCATTTTGCGACGTTTCATACCAAATTTTGGTGGGGCAATATTTCTTTTTGCCAGCTTTTGTTTTTTGGCCCCGGGTGCTCCATTTATATTAGAAATTTTCATTGTGTTTAGCAAGGGTGCACAAGATTATAGCTGCAAAAAAGGCTTGGACCTTATTTTACAGTTTTCAGAAATCTACAAACAAAGTAGCTCATCTAGTTTTTATTAGAAAGATATCAACTCATTCCCCAAAACATTTTTTTTTTTTTTGGGGGCAAATGTTTTTTTGGTTTTTTTCCCCCCTTCCAAGTCATAACTTTTTCCTCATGTTGAATAGCCATACCCGGACTTGTTTTTGTGGTCAGTTGTATTTGTAATTGGTACCATAAATATATTAAACAAAATATTAAAAGGGAATATAAAAAAAAAAAAATATAATTTTATTAAATAAAAAAATAACAAAGAAACATAATGTTTATTAATAAAATATGTATTTTTTTGTTCTTCTGTTTTAACATATTTTGCTCATTTTTTGCTTCTTTTTTTATTATTGTTTTGGGTAATGAGTTTGTAATGGTTTTATTTTTTTTATCACATATAACGTATGTTACTTTATTTGTAGCCAATTTTTTTGTGCTGTATAAGAATTATAATAAGTCTAAAAAAAGATTTGTGGGTTGGAATGTTAAAAAAGGAAATTATGTAGTTGAGAAGTATAAATGGGATTTTTTTTTACAAGTCAGTACGATTCTAGTGATACCATATCATATCATATATATTCATTATATTTTACTACTTTATGTTTTATTACTTTTTTTAAATTTGCTTTCCATCGCTTTTTTCTGAGATTAATAACTTTTTTTATTTTTCCATTGATGGAGTTTGACAATTTGGGTATGTTCACTCGGCGTGTTTTACCGCGTGTTTACATACACTTTTCGGATCCAAAACACCTATCTAATAAATAGCAATGTGATTTACATTGCTTTTAATATGAAACATGTATCGGTCCGAAAGACGCGGCAGGAGCCCTATTTTAAACTATAGGGTGCGATCCTGCTGCATCCAACACGCAGCCAAACACGCAGCTGCATGTTGGATACGTGTTGAATCTGTTTTAGATCCGATTGCAACACTGTTTTTGGATCCAATTTTCGGTTCCAACACGGATCCAAAATTGGATCCAAAGACGCTGTGTGAACATTCACTTTAGTCGCTTTTCATTCCAATTTCTTGTGGAGGTTGTGTCCAAATATCTACAGGGCCCTTTTTTCCACAGCTATCAAACAACTTGGAAACCTACAAAAAGCATTAATGCTATCTACAATACATGAAAAAATACATGTTCTTAGTTCACACATTTTGATCAAAATATGTTTAAGCCATCCGCCGACTATCAACGGGACCTCAGTACGGATGGCCCTACACTGTTCCTACCTCTCACTTGGGTCCACTTCAGACCTCTCATTATTGAGTCATCAGACTTCCATAATCCAGAGAGAAAAATGCACCACCTATATAAGCAGACCGCACTGATCTAGAAACCTGTGGAGATGGGCGGGGTGCAGAAAACCAAAATGGAGGCATCTACTCCTCCCTGTATAAGTTAAAAGCAATATATGCCAAATGCAACGTATAGTTCTGCACAAAAAAACATTTCTGAAAAACTCAATGTGAACCCAGGTGTAACCTGGCATGAGAGATACGAACAGTATAGGACCATCCGTAGTTAGGTCCTGTTGATAGTCGGCGGATGGCTTAAACATATTTTATTCAAAACATGTGAACTAAGAACCTCTAAGTTTTTTTCATGTATTGTAGATAGCATTAATGCTTTTTTCCACAGTGCTCACTATTAAAGGGGTTTTGCCATCATGAACACTGATGGCCTATCGACAGGGCATGTCACCAATATGCCGACAATGTCACCTTTCTCCAAAACGGGCCACCAAAACTCCTTGTTCTAAATATGAGTTTCGAGTACAACCAAATGCAACTACATTGAAATGAATAGAGAGCAACTCGTGCAAGCATGGCCAGTACTCCATTCAGAACGAGGAGTTTTGGTAGCCTCTTCTGGAGGTGGGACTTGCATCTATCTTGACATTGATAGCAAATCCTATCAATATGTTATCAATGTTTGTGATGGCAAAATCCCTTTAAATGAAGATTTATTTTAATAGATAATAATAGATCACATTTTTTGACCCCATTCACAACATTCATGGTAACTGTCCGGGAAAATAATTATACTAACGGATACTGCAGCTGGGCTATGTAGTGCAATAGACTTCTAATTCATAGATCATGCTTTTTTTGTGCCCAATGCAAAAAGACTCTGCAGCCTAAAAACTTGAGTTGTGCATATATTTTTATGTTGTATCTGAATCAGTTTGATGTCATATATCTCTAATAATTTTTTTTTTTTTTTCAGGAAGTGGTGCCACAGCGGTGGTTCAAGCAGCACTATGCAAACCCAGACAAGAGCGAGTCGCCATAAAGAGAATAAACTTAGAGAAGTGCCAGACAAGCATGGACGAGCTACTTGTAAGTTTTCGGTTCCTACCACCACTATCAGTAATAAAATAGCCACATAAGATACATAGGTCATACAACATTTGAATGTGTTTTCAGTCCTGTGTTTTTGTAGTGGATGTAAATGCACAAAAAACTTGGCATTTTATCTAGATGTTTTGGGCTTTGGTTCTGGTAGATCAGCAGCATAGCTCAGAGCCGTCTTAACAGAATTATGGGCTCCTGGGCATAGCACTGCAGTGGGCCCTGCCCAAATACATGACATCACACTTGCCTCAAGCCCCCCCCAAGCACACCCATATTATCACACCACTTATGTCTGGACAACGGCAGCCTGCAGCTTACAAGACTATTTGGCAGGGCAAGGAGCCTTTAGCTCCCTTCCCACCATTGTTATTAACTGTTTGCACATACTAAAAAAACACACAAACAGTTAAATAAGCAAAGCTAACTAAGGAATCCTGGGTATGTTTCTTGTATTCCTGTGACATACATAGACTACTTGGGGCGCTTATACTTACTGCCTGGTGTGCCCTATGGAAAAGATGGCCCTGGCATAGCTGCTGTATGGCAGGCTACCATAGGGCCCATGATGTGGGGGGTCTGTCACCTGCTTGTTGTGACACTCACATAGTGAATATCTGTAGCCAACACTAGGGAGAGATAACTGCATAGAGATTTAGACAGCTCCTATTGAGTTCAATGCCGGCTGTATCCATTTGCAGTGAGCAGAATTACGGTATATCATTTTTCAAGTCACAAAAATGGATTTATTATTAAATCAGTCTTAGATCTGTGCTAATTGCTGTAGTAAATGTGAGGGAGCTTTGACGGAGGTGTTAGGAGCATTGTCCTGGGGTTCTAAAGCCATATCCACTTCTGGTTAACATGTGTCACAAAGTATATGCTAAATGTCTCCAAAGGGGTCCTCTATCAGATAGAGACCAAAAGAACGTTCTTGGGGCATACCAATTTATACCAGCCAGACGAAGGATGGACTGTGCTATTCCATACACTGGGATCCTATACCATGTTGCTGTCATATGGCATCTGTCACAGGCATCCGTTTAGTGCATACACCACAAGCTTTACGATAGATTTTCATTAGGTATTTGTTAAGTAGCTGCTGTTATAGCCTTAGGGTGATGAATCCATTAAGATGATGCCTAAATAGTGACATCCATCAGCCTTAAGCTATACTGGCATGCATCTGATGGCTACGTCATAAAACACTCACAAGGTGTCTGTTAAATGAATCCTATATTAGTCTACATGGATGGGTGACCGATACCACTGATAGGCGCTTATCTGAGACATATGGCACCAGCTTTTCTCAATATGCATTAAAAGCGAAAAACAGTGAGATGTGAGCACTCCGGGAATTTTTATACATATATCATTGCTGAATGTGTTGCTTATGGTTAACAATGAGACATGTGTCATTTATTATTTATTTCCTTGTGGTCAATGTAAGAACTCTGCCCAAAGTATTAAAACATGAAAAAATTGTAATAAATTTTTTTTGCAATTTGGTCCTTGATGGTGACTTCATCATCTCTTCTTTTTCTTACATTATAGTCACTATTATAGTAGTGTGACCTGTATCAATATCATTTAGATTGTACCACTCATAGCAGGCATTTGACAGGGGATGAGTGAGAGAGACTGCAACCTGATGCACCTCGTCCTCCTTCCTCCCTCTCACACCATGTGACAGGGGATGAGTGAGAGAGACTGCAACATGAAGCACCTCCTCCTCCTCCTCCTTCTCACACCATGTGACAGAGGATGATGAGAGGAGGACTGCAACATAATGAACCTCCTTCCTCTGTCACATGGTGTGAGAGAGAGGATGAGTGAGAGAGACTGCAACATGAAGCACCTCCTCCTCCTTCCTCCCTCTCACACCATGTGACAGGGGATGAGTGAGAGAGACTGCAACATGATGCAGCTCCTCCTCCTTCTCACACTATGTGACAGAGGATGAGTGAGAGAGACTGCAACATGAAGCACCTCCTCCTCCTTCTCACACCATGTGACAAAGGATGAGTAAAGGCATGTTCACACAGCTTAAAATGGGCCGTATTTCGGTCCGTAATTACGCGCTGAAGTGCGGCAATTACGGGCTGAAAACGTCCCAGTCATTACAGTAATCCACAGTTCTCATAGAGAACTATGGATTACGTCTCCTCTCCCCGCCCAGCGCAGCCGCCGGGCGGGGAGATAATTGACATGTCACTTTCTAGCGGCGTATACGCGCCGCTAGCAGTGATAGTCTATGGGCCGGCGAAAGTGCCGGCCCCCGCCATCACTCCTCCCGCTCCCCCCCGCCCCCGGCCACATGGCGTAATTGCGGGGCGTAATTACGTCCCGCAATTAAGCCGTGTGAACATAGCCTGAGAGAGACTGCAACATGAAGCACCTCCTCCTCCAGCCCGCCGGCCCCATAGACATTCATTACTCGCCACTAATAATTGACATGTCACTTATCTCCCCGCTCGGCGTATTGTACGCGCGGAGGGACAAGGCGTAATTTAGAGTTCTCTATGAGAGCTATGGATTACCGTAATTATGGGGCGTATTTCGCCTGTATTAAGCACAGTACACCGCGAAATATGCCCGCAATTACACGCCAAAATAGCCTAATATGCATAGATTGATACAATATTGTCCTTGTTTAAAACGTAACAAAAAATTATATTTTTTATATCTTTTTTCTTAATAAATGTACGTCAAATCAGATCCATAATTTAAAACCTAGGGCGACATGTATGAATCTGGCCACGTCGGGGCGCACCTTTCCCCCGGTTTTCCGGCGAAATCTGCGCCTGATTTATGTCGGCACTGGGGCGCGCTCATACATCCTATGTAAAGTCTGCTGCGCCTCACCAGTGTTTGAGGCGCAGTGCGGGACTTAGGCGCAGTGCGGCGCTGCGCCTATGATTCGGCGCCGGAGGTAGTGCACTCATACATGCGGGGAAAAGTCCGCCGCGCCTCGCCAGTGTGTGGGGCGCAGTGCGGGGACATGGGCGCAGTGCGGCGCTGCGCCTAAGATTCGCTGTCCGAGGAGGTGCGCTTATACATGCGGGGAAAAGTTCCCGGCGCCTCGCTAGTGTGTGAGGCACAGTGCGGGGACGTGGGCGCAGTAAGGGGACATGGGCACTGTTCGGGACTGCGCCTCACATGTATTCCGATGCGAGACAGGCTGGAGAACAGCGAGAAACCATACTTGCGGAGTATGAATAAAAAAATCGCCTTTATAAAGGCGGAAAACATTCTCAGAAAAAGAGCTCAAACCTCAAAAATAAAAAATACATAAAAAATCACTTTCCAAAAATCTAGAACGGCGCTATATCAAGAATTAGGATATTGGAAATTGCCGGGAAATACAGTAATTCAAATTCTGAAAGCTATTCTCATTGGTCGGCATAAACCGGCCAATCAGAATAGGAGCGACAGTGAACCATTAAAACCTATGGAGAACTATTGACCAATCAGAATCAAAGGCGGGACAGTTCAAAATACAGTAAAAATGCAGAAAAGAGCTGATTGGCTGAGCTAGCGGGGGCTTGGCTATCTCGGCCAATCAGAATAGGAGCGACAGGGACCCATTATAGCCTATGGAGAAGTTTGAACCAATCAAAATCAAAGGAGGGACAGTTCAAAATACAGTAAAAAGGCAGAAAAGAGCTGATTGGTTGAGCTAGCGGGGGCTTGGCTATCTCGGCCAATCAGAGCGCGAGCTACTTCTCCCATTGTAGTCTATGGAGAGATCGGCGCAATGCAATCTCGGCTCTCAGCGCCGTGCGGCATGGAGTATGACTAAAAAACATTTTTATTAAGTGTAAATCATTATCAGATAAAGCGCTGAAACCTTCTGTAAAAATAAATCAGTTAAATCCCTAACAACGCGTTTGTCGCCGAGACCGGCGCTACAAAAGGAATTGCAATAGAGAGAATTGCCGGGAAATACAGTAATTCAAATTCTGTAAGCTATTCTCGTTGGTTGGCATAAACCAGCCAATCAGAATAGGAGCGACAAAGACCCATTATAAGCTATGGAGGAGAATTGACCAATCAGAATAGGACCGACAGGGACCCATTCTAACCTATAGAGAAAAATTGACCAATCATATTCAAAGGCGTAACAGTTCAAAATACAGTAAAAAGGCAGAAAAGAGCTGATTGGTTGAAGCGGCGGGGGCTCGTCCAGCTTAGCCAATCAGAGCGCGAGCTACTTTCTCATAGAGTTCTATGGGGAAAAGAAATTGCGAGCGAGCTCTATGATTGGCTAAGTTAAAAGAGGCACCGTTATTTGGACCAATGGGTGAGCGAGCGACGCTCCTTTGGGTTTTCTAATGCAATCTGAAATAAAACTGTACATGGCCGAAATCAAATGATAAGACTACAGAAGTTGTCCCGATGTGGATATAAAATGAATAATAATATGGGGGTAACGAAAAAAAATATTAATTCAATAAAATCATGTTTATTTCTTTATTTTCGTTAGCCAAGGATCAATAGTATGGGTGCAACGAAAATAAAGAAATAAACCTGATTTTATTGAATTAATATTTTTTTTTTTCGTTACCCCCATATTATCATTCGTTTTATATACACATCGGGACCACTCTGTAGTCTTATCATTTGATTTTTGCCATGTACAGTTTTATTTCAGATTGCATTAGAAAACCCATAGGAGCGTCGCTCGCTCTCCCATTGGTCCAAATAACCGCGCCTCTTCTGATTGGCCGGTTTCTGACGACCAATGAGAATAGCTTTCAAAATTTGAATTACTGTATTTCCCGGCAATTTCCAATATCCTAATTCTTGATATTGCGCCGTTCTAGATTTTTGGAAAGTGATTTTTTTTTGGTTTGAGCTCTTTTCTGATAATGTTTTCCGCCTTTATAAAGGCGATTTTTTCGGAATCATACTCCTGCTGCACGGAGCGGAGCGATGAGATTTCTCTTGCGATCTTCTATCTGTTTCCTCGCATGTTACGTTCTTGCTTCACTTCGCTGCCGCCGGAGCATTTAGACAAAAATAAACTAGTTCTGCCTGTCGGAGCTGCATAGCGCTGCATTGCGCCGCGCTTTGGCGAGCCGCGATTGTACATGCCTCGGAGTTTTTGAGTGCGCCGCGTCCCGCCCCGAAACGCCTACAGCGCGCCCACACCGCGCCCATTGCCCGCCCCTTCTTGCGGGGCGCAGCTGAAAGTGGCGAACGCTGCGCCTAACACTGCATCCCTGCGTCCGACAGGGGTATTCGGGCTGGGAGGCGCAGGTTACTCCTAAAAACAGGCGAAAAGCCCGTTCATACATGTCGCCCCTAGTGTGTATCTAGCATAAGGATCCAAAAAAAAAAAGGTTTTATTTACAATGCATAATTTATTATATATAATTTATGTAGAAAGTCTGTATATAAAAATGTAACATTTTAATAACACATTGCTTTCCGTATTTTGAAAGTCAGCAAGCTTTTCTTCTGACACAAAGTTACAATTAAAGCGGTTGTCTCACTACGTCGATTCATCTTACCTCAGTCCTGTTTTCTCTGTTTAATTTTTGAATTCTGGGGTAGTTTACTGTCTACTACTGGCCTGCAGTGACGAGCTGCTGAGAACACCAGGTCTGTAGCTATAGCGACCAGCGCTGGCAGTCTATCAGGAGAGAACGAACAGATCTGTAGGTACAGCGACCAGCGTTGGCAGCCTATCAGGAGAGATCGAACAGGTCTGTAGCTATATTGACCAGCACTAGTCCCCTATCAGGAGAGATCAAACAGGTCTGTAGCTATAGTGACCTGAGGAGCTGATGCAGATATCTAGGAGTAGGTAGGACACTGATAATGGACATATATTGCAAAGTAACTTGTTTTTGCAAGATCTTTAACATAAAAAGCAGCAAACCTTGTAGTGAGACAACCCCTTTAAGCTGATCTCATATAATGCAGAGGAAATGAAAGTTTTTCCTACATTAGCTTACTGTACATTGTTTGGTGTAAACACGACACTTCCCTTAACTTCCAGATAAACAGTGAACAAGTAAAGAATTACGGGAGATTTCTGTAAGTTTACAGAATTGTGAATGCAGTTCTGGACTGTAATACAAGCTGTCATTTAGGATCAGTATAGGGCAATCAAGACATTTATCAAAAATGGTGCAGATCATTAACAAAAAAAGTGTCTATATTAACCCTTTAATGACTGCTTACCATCTTACGTTGGCAGACACTAGGGATCCCCAGTCCTCAGTGAGAACTTGTCATGTTACTGCAGTAAAGGAGGGTTGTTTCTGATTTCTAATAGTGGAGAGACTCTGTTCATAGAGGATCCTCCTAACCATAGGACTGGAGGGGACATTGATCCTGGTCATGTAGCCTTTTGATCACCACATCTCTCCACCTTTGATCCAGTGACTTGACTAAAGACTGGTGAAATCTTCTGCCTTCAGCCCCTGGGACTCGGAAAGGAACCTAGGACTGTCTGTTTAGTAAGCTTTCTGTTTCACTAAGGGCCACATGTATGAAAACTGTCTAGGTCTAAAGCTCACTTTGTTACCCATTGCAAACAATCAGAGCTCATAGCAACCAATCAGAGCACCCCTTTAATTTCATATAGTGCTCTGGAAAAATGAGAGGGGTACTCTGCAGGGCCGGGACAAGCCAATTTGGTGCCCTAGGCACAAGAGGCAAACGCCGCCCCCTCCCCCTCCACGCCGTGTTCCTCCCCTCCTGCAACGTATACCTCTAAAACACCCGGCATCTTGCATCACGCAGAGGTACGCGCCACAAGACGCCAGGTGAACACCCCCTTAGGCTATGTCTACACTTCATCGGAAATGTCCAAAAGCGACCGTTTTTTCTCCAATGCAGGACCGCGGTCTTTGTCACACTTTGTACAAAAACTGCAGTCGCGCCTCGTTTTTTCGCCGTCTCCCATACAGTTGTACTGTATGGGAAGATGCCAAAAAAACTCAAAGCACTGGCGTATTATACAAGATGTTATATAATACGCTGGCGTCAGAAGACGAGCAGAGAAAAGACGAGCTGCTCATCATTTCTATTGCCGTCTATGGGACCGCATCTAACAATTAGCACTGGCAATGACAAACACGCAGCGGCGTTCACATGAGTAATTGCCGCTGTGTGTTTGCATCGCGTCTGTCGGGTCCGTCTTTCGGATTCGCTCCAAATATTGCATGTCATTTTTGGAATGGATCCAAAAGACGGACCCGACAGACACGCATCAGAAATGCGTATGTTCACACGGACACAAGAAGCCGTGTGAACATACCATTACTGTCACAGCCTGCTGGATGAGGGGTCTACACACTGCCTGGCAGTCTGCCAAGTGTCCACTCCACTTCACATCACAAGATGTCTGCCTGGCCCATCCCATGCACTAACCCAGCACCAAGGTGATGGAAGTGTAGGTAGCTTAGTTACACACACTGTACTACCACTTCAATTAAACTGACCTCTGTAGCTAGCAGAACTGCAGTCTGCAGGTCTGCTGCTGCCGCACAGGTGAACATGCAGGACTCAGTGAGGCACGTAGCTGCGCGGCGCCTGTAGTCACGTGCTCCGCAGAAGACAGCGCCACGCAGCAGAGGAAGAAGGGGCGGTGCCCCGGCCGAGCAGCAGAGGAAGGAGGGGCGGTGCCCCGGCCGAGCAGCAGAGGAAGAAGGGGCGGTGCCCCGGCCGAGCAGCAGAGGCAGGAGGGGCGGTGCCCCGGCCGAGCAGCAGAGGAAGAAGGGGCGGTGCCCCGGCCGAGCAGCAGAGGAAGGAGGGGCGGTGGGCCGGCCCAGCAGCAGAGGAAGGAGGGGCGGTGGGCCGGCCAAGCAGCAGAGGACGGCGGGGGGGTGTGCCGGCCGAGCAGCAGAGGAAGGAGGGGCGGTGGGCCGGCCGAGCAGCAGAGGAAGGAGGGGCGGTGGGCCGGCCGAGCAGCAGAGGAAGGAGGGGCGGTGGGCCGGCCGAGCAGCAGAGGAAGGAGGGGCGGTGGGCCGGCCGAGCAGCAGAGGAAGGAGGGGCAGTGGGCCGGCCAAGCAGCAGAGAAAGAAGGGGCGGTGGGCCGGCCAAGCAGCAGAGGAAGGAGGGGCGGGGGGCCGGCCGAGCAGCAGAGGAAGGAGGGGGGGTGGGCCGGCCGCGCAGCAGAGGAAGGAGGGGTGGTGGGCCGGCCGAGCAGCAAGGAAGGAGGGGCAGTGGGCCGGCCAAGCAGCAGAGGTAGGAGGGGCGGGTGGTCGGCCGAGCAGCAGAGAAAGAAGGGGCGGTGGGCCGGACGAGCAGCAGAGGACAAAGGGGCGGTGTGCCGGCCAAGCAGCAGAGGAAGGAGGGGTGGTGGGCCGGCCGAGCAGCAGCGGAAGGAGGTGCGGTGTGCCGGCCGAGCAGCAGAGGAAGGGCGGTGTGCCGGCCGAGCGACAGAGGAAGGAGGGGCGGGGGGCCGGACGAGCAGCAGAGGACAAAGGGGCGGTGTGCCAGCTGAGCAGCAGAGGAAAGGGAAAGGGGCGGTGTGCCGGCCAAGCAGCAGAGGAAGGAGGGGTGGTGGGCCGGCCGAGCAGCAGAGGAAGGAGGGGCGGTGTGCCGGCCGAGCAGCAGAGAAAGAAGGAGCGGTGGGCCGGACGAGCAGCAGAGGAAGGAGGGGCGGTGTGCCGGCCGAGCAGCAGAGGAAGGAGGGGCGGTGTGCCGGCCGAGCAGCAGAGGAAGGAGGGGCGGTGTGCCGGCCGAGCAGCAGAGGAAGGAGGGGCGGTTTGCTGGCCGAGCAGCAAAGGAAGGAGGGGCGGTGTGCCGGCCGAGCAGCAGAGGAAGGAGGGGCGGTGGGCCGGCCGAGCAGCAGCAGCAGCCACTAGTAAGACTGAGCGCTGTGCTGCTGTCAATCACAGTGTGTGTCTGTCAGACCGCGGCGCTGCTATTCACGCCGGCCGCCCGGCGCCGCGGTCTGACAGACACACACTGGGATTGACAGCAGCACAGCACTCAGTGTGTGTCAGTGTCACAGTGTCTGTCAGACTGCGGCGCCATGCGACCGGCGTGAATAGCAGTGGCTACTACTATGTTTATGCGCGCAGCACCCTCCCACGTGACAGACAGAGGTGACGCCCTAGGCGAGTGCCCACCTCTGCCTACCCATCATCCCGGCCCTGCTATGGGCAACAAAGTGAGCTTTAGACCTAGACACTTTTCATACATGTGGCCCTAAGTCTTGACTAAGTCTCAGCAGCCTGTGTTACAATGATGCAGTGCATAATCTATTAGCAGGCAGGGGTGTAAAATAAAAAAATACTAAATAAAAATGATTATTTACAAGAAAACACATTGTAATGTTTAATAACTAAGACAAAAGCCCCTGACTGTGAAAAAACTGAAAATTTAAATTCACCGATAAGTTTTAAACCCTAAACTTTAAAGAAAATGATTAAAAAAGCAGTTCTAAAAAACTGGAATTTTCTATGAAAAAAAAAAATATATCAGTTACCCAGTAATTTACAGTACTGTGCAAATGCTGTAGCCAAGTGTGAAAAAGAGTTGCAAAGTGAGAATGCTTTTAAAAATAAAAGTGTTAATAGTTTATTTTTATCAATTAATAAGATGAAAAAGGAATGAAGTAAAGAGAAATTAAAATAAATTACATTTGTTTGATAAACCCCTTTTTTTTGGGGGGGTTTTGGGAAAGTATGAGTGGCCCACAGGCCGACATCTCCAATCAGTCTGTTTATATGAGATGAAGAGAAGAAAGATTGAGTGTACACCCACAGTCTTATTCCCCAGATGTTTGGAACAACTCCAACCGATTTCCCTTTAAAATCGTGTAAAGTCATGGGGGAAACTGATGCTGTGGGCAAGCCTAATGGTGGTCGCACCAGTTATTGATTTGACTTTGATTTCTCTTTGATCATTCACTCTGCATTTTGTTATTTGATCAAAATAAAATCTTCTATTTTTGAAAGCATTGACAGCATTTTTCGATATCTGCCTACTGTAAATCTTTTGTATAATACTGTATATGGAGCTCCTATACTAAGCAAAAAAAAAAAAAAAATTTCTTCTGAACAAACCCTCATATAGCCAAGTCACTGAAAAAAAAAAATAATAATTTTGACTGCTAAAACATAGAAAGGCAAAAAGAGAAAAATGTAGCCTGATCCATAAAGGGTTATTTAAAAAATGATCTCCGAAAAAATGAAAGCCGGAATCTGATTGGGAGCTATAAGCAACCGCTTCATTTTTCCATTGCACTGAGAATTGCTCATCCCCAATATATTTGCCAAGTTATTAGAATCAACATATTCTGATGTCTGAACCTGTGGATCATACAAAGACCAGAGGTGCTACATAGCAACACATAGGAAAGTCATTCTGATGATGAACAGGTAGAGTGCTGTCTTTTCTTTAGTCAGCTGTTGCATTGTGTAAGTATAATATTATACATGTTTGTGTATATATTTCTTTTTAATGGAGAGATGGCACTCTATCTGTCTATATATTATATATCATATTATATATATATATATATATATATTATATATATATATATATATAATATATATATATATTATATATATAATATGTGACAACTCACATGCCTCCGGCCGCCATCTTGGGTCGTCCCAGGGGATATTCCGCTCTTGGACCGCCGTCCTTTGGTAGAACGGTTGGCACTTTCACACAGGGCACTTGGACACCGGGTTATTTTCAGTCTGGCCTTCACCAGCTTTATTTCTTTAGCACAGCACACGTTGTACAGGAAAAAACAGGTAAACAAAACCATGGCCGTCTGGCCACTCACTACACACGTAGCGTCCCTCTCTACATAGGGTCTGGACCTAGTGTCCAGTCAGTCCTAGTCCGTTTGTACCAGTCTCCACTGGTTTAGGCTTTCAGAGGTCAGCCACCTACTGGCCTCAAGCCTCTGGGGTAAGAGCCTCTCCTCAGCTCTTCGCCGCTCCACTTCCAGGAAGCGAACCACACCCCCTGTATACCTGAAGGCCCAAGCCTTTTATAGGAAAACCGAGCCCTATTCAAATCCTGGCCTGGACCATGGGGAGTAGACGCCCACCCGACACATTGTCTACTCCCAATAAGAGCCGACCCAGGAACGGCTTAAAAGCCACACTAATACTACACCATTGCCAACCACTTAGTGAGGCTGACAATACATGCGGCTGGCTCTTATCCCACCAAGGCCAGGTATCCTTGGTGACATGTTGCATAGAGAACTCGGGTATAACTCCACCTAGTGGCAGAAATAGGTAACTACCTGTAGTTGCCCTGTCACAATATATATATTATATTATATATATATATATAATATTATATATATATATATATATATATATATATCTATATATATATATCTATAGATAGATATATAATATATTAGTATAATAGATAGATAGATGTTAATTACACAGTATCTTACTAAAGTGGTACACATTTTTTGTAAATATTCTATTACATCTTTTCATGGGACAACACTGAAGATATGACACTTAATATAACGTAAATAGTCATGTTTCAGCTTGTATAAAGTGTAAATTTGGTGTGCCCTCAAAATAACTCAGCACACAGTCATCAAGGTCTAAACCGCTGATAACAAAAGTGAGTACACCACTAAGTGAAAATAGATAAATTGTGCCCAAGTGTCAATATTTTGTGTGGCTGCCATTATTTTCCAGCACTGTCTTAACTATCTGTGGCAAGAAGGTCACGAGCTTCAATGGGTGACATTGGAATCCTCTTCCACTCCTCCATGACAACACCACTGAGCTGGTGGATGTTAGAGACCTTGCACTACTCCACCTTCCATTTGAGGATGCCCCACAGATGCTTAATAGGGTTTAGATATGTTTGGCCAGTCCAGCACCTTTACCCTCATTTTCTTTAGCAGGACAGTGGTCATCTTGAAGGTATGCTAAGGTTCACACACGCTTGACACCATCTGAACCAAATAAGTTTATCTCTCATCAGACGACAGGACATGGTTCTGGTAATCCATGTCTTTAGTTTGCTTGTCTGCAGTAAACTGTTTGCAGGCTTTCTTGTGCATCATCTTTAGAAAAGGCTTCCTTCTAGGATGACAGTCATTCAGACCAATTTGATGCAGGTTGTGATGTATGGTCTGAGCACTAACAGGCTGATCCCCATCCTTTTAACCTCTGCAGCAATACTGGTAGCACTCATGCGACTTTTATGAAAAGACAGTCTCTGGATATGACGCTGAGCACGTTCACTAAACTTATTTTGGTTGCCCATGGCAAGGCCTGTTCTGATTGGAATCTGTCTTATTAAACCGCTGTATGGTCTTGGCCATCGTGCTGCAGCAATCTTCTTATAGCTTTTGCCATCTTTATGTAGAGCAACAATTCTTGTTTTCAGATCCTCAGAGAGTTCTTTGCCATGAGGCGCCATGTTGAGCTTCTAGTGACCAGCATGAGAGAGTGTGAGAGTGATAACTCCAAATTTAACACTGCAATCCAAAGTAACAGACCAGCTCCATATCCATAGAGGAGTATAAAAAGTTAAACTTTATTCCATATTGCTAAAAACAGCATAATCTAAAAAATATCTCCATTTCATGTGAGGACAGCCAACAATAGAGTTATCTTACTTAGAGCATCAGGCAGATGGAAGCGCTGGTGTACAGGTCAAATTTAACACACCCGCTCTCCATTCACACCTGAGACCTTGCAACACTAAAAGAGACACAGGACACTGTGGAGGAAAAATGGCGAATTGCACACAATTTATCCATTTTCACTTAGGGGTGTACTCACTTTTGTTGCCAGCGGTTTAGACATTGACGGCTGTGTGTTGAGTTATTTTGAGGATGCACCATATTTACACTGTTGTACAAGATGTACACTGACTACTTTACATTGTTTCAAAGAGTCATTTCTTCAATGTTGTCCCATGAAAAGATATATTGCAATATTTATAAAAATGTAAGAGGTGCACTCTCTTTTATGAGATACTGTTTATATATAGTAAATTTTTTAAAATGTATAGTACACAGGAAATTGTTTACGTTACTGTCAAAGGCCCCGTTCACACGGCGGGTTTGGCCCCGGGTTCAGCCGCGGCATTCGACGCGGTTTCCGCGGCCCAACCTCGTCCTAACCTCGCCGCAGACTCGCGTCTCCCGACGCGGGTTTGCGGCGCGGGCACTGGGTGTGGTCTTGCCGCGGGTGGGGCGTAGCTTGGGGCACGGCTTGCGGAGAGGGTTTGCCCCCATGCAAATTAATAGGCAGGGGGCAAACCGCGCGGCGTGTGTTTATTAACGCGGTTTCCCTTAGGAAACCATGTTAATAAACTGGACGCGATTTGGGCGCGGTTTTGGCCACGGAAACCGCGTCGGAACCTGCTGCCAAACCCGCCGTGTGAACAGGGCCAAAGAGTTTCTGCAGCAGCTGAGGTGGGCATTATAACAAATAGTCTATCCCTACTGTAAATTGTAACAATTTTTAGAAGCCACAATAGAAGTCATTTGGCCCTGGCACAGTTCAAAGGGGCGCTCTGGCTCATAAAAATCAAACAATATCAGTATTGTAGATGGCACATGGAAGGTGGTGGACTCTGTGTTACATCTTTTGTTATCCCCAACTCAGGAAGCTCTGACAAGTTTGGATATGTTGATAGCACTATTTAGTGAACTCAGCTTCCCATGGCTAAATAAGTTGTTAAATAAGTAATTATGCACTTCATAGGTTGAAAAGCCACGTCCCTTGGTCCTGGTTCTATTACACAGTGAAGGGCACCCCACAGGTGGCAGCAGAATGGAAAGGAAGCTATACTGAGGCAGATTAATTTTTTATAGCTCCCAAGTCCTTTTAAATAGACATGTCTCGTCCTGCATGGGTGATTACAGGTCAGCCATTCTCATTCATGCTTATGAAAATCGTTTCCTCTAAATAAAATAGCTAAAGGGGGAATTCATTAGCATCACATAAACGTTAGTTGAGAGATTAGCTGCTGGAAAATTCCAAACAGAGGGCATCATATGTATATTAATCTGGCAGTCCGGAGTGTGCCCCAATCAACTTTTGGTTTCGGCCTCCTGTGTATCACAGAACCTTGTTCATGGGGGCACTTAAAGTCTCTGCACTTCTGTATTTAAAGGGGTATCCCCACCACATTGATTGGCTTTAAAACATGTAGGCAAAGGTAAATAAGGACGGTTACAAAAAACATTGCTGTTCTGATTTTGATTCATTTCAAAGTTAGAGCAGTTCTTATCTCCTACATATGTACAGATAGTTTCCTCAGTTGCTAACCACCTCTGTTTGCTCTTGCTGTGACCAGGCTGATGACACTACTCCCTGCTGTGTCTTATTAACAGGACTGAGCTTCTCTCTCTCTCTGCTTTTATCTTTCTTATTGAGAAACAACTTTAACCCTTGGTGTGTACAGTACGCGCCGCCATACATTGTGTGTCTCGGGGGGCTGGCCCCATAGACATGTCACTTATCTCCCCACGCATACAATACGATCGTATTGTACGCGCGGGTGGAAGAGGCGTAATCCATAGTTCTCCATAAGAGCTATGGATTAACATAATTATGGGGCGCAATTCCACACGTATTAAGCGCAGTATCTGCGAAATACGCCCCAAAATAAGCCGTGTGAACATACCCTTAGGGTTACTGACCAGAGAGAAGCTTTATGACATTCTGTCAGGTCTCCAGAACATACAGTGGTGGCCAAAAGTATTGGCACCCCTGCAATTCTGTCAGATAATACTCTGTATGTTAATAAGACACAGCAGGGAGTAGTGTCATCAGCCTGGTCACAGCAAGAGCAATAGCTGTGTATTTACATACAAAGATAACAGTCACTCATCAGCTAACAGTGAGTCTTGGCAGCATGCAAGTTTTTCCTCTGTCACTAAACTATAATATTTTATATAGAAATGTTCTGCAACTTATTTTATTTATATAAAATTTTAGTGAAGTTACTAATGCCTGTGTGCCCCTCTCAAAGAAGCATCATCCCTTGACAAATACAGCTCTGCCAGCTCTCATTCCTTCTCCTCTTTTAAGAAAACCTTTACATCACCAATATCTTTCTAGGAATACAAGCCAGCAGAGCTGAAATGTCATTCAGTGCTGTAGATCCACCCACAGCCTCTACACAAGAAGTAGGACCCTGAAACAGGTGGGGGGAGGGATAGAATGGGGACGAGTAGGTTCTGTGGAAAAAGCCAGATGAGAAAACACCCTTAGTTGCTCTTGGTACTCCATACCCCACCGTGTGGTGCCTCCTTACAGCACTCTGGATTATGGATGTATTCTATCATAGAAATGTAGAATCATTTGATGGGACATGGTACATTTTGCAATTCAAATCAAAGCATAAGACAAATAATAGGGACCGCTTACCTTAAATTCAGCTTTATGTGCCAATGTAGCTCTTTACTTTATCGCCATTGGTACTACAAAGCTAAGTGACTATTTTGGCTGTGGGCCATGAAGACCCTTCATATGTCAGATGCTTCCTTGACCTGTATAGGCCTCTAAGACCATAAAGGGGTTCTTCTAAGATAGACATTTTTTTGAAAGGTGATGAGATATTGGGAAGGAGATAAGTATCTGTGTGCTGGGACCACCACCAATCATGAGAATGGTGGCCCAGTATCACTTGTTTCTTCCCACTGCATCCCTGTGAAAAGGATTTTTATTGGAGCAGTGGTCAGCATGCGTATTGCTATTCTATTCAGAGTATATGGGACTGATGGAGATAACTTAGTACAGTGCTCCTTGCTTTGTTTCTTTAAAGGGGTTGTCTTACTACATTGATTCGTCCTGTTTTCTTGCTTTCACTTTAAATTCAGGGGCGTGTTTACTGGCTTTTATTAGGCTGCAGTAGAAGCCAGGTCTGTAACTATAGCAGTCAGTGCTGCCAGTCTATCATGAAAGAGTAAACAGGTCTGTAGCTATAACGACCTGAGGAGCTAATGCAGCCCATACAAGAGGGGATATCTTGGAATAGGTAGGACACTGTTAATGGACACATATTGCAAAGTGCCTTGCAAGATCTTTAACATAAAAAAC
>JAODAL010060243.1:0-21002 GCA_025379985.1 Phyllomedusa bahiana | reverse complement strand
AAACTAAGGAGGGCTTTTGTAAGAAGCACTTCAAGCTCCTGGAAGGGCCTAGCCAGTCTCCAGACCTTAATCCAATTGAAAATCTTTGGAGGGAGCTGAAATTCAATGTAGACCAGCAATAGCCGAAACCTGAAAGATTTGGAGAAGATCTTTATAGAGCAGTGGGCCAAAATCTCAGCTGCAGTGTGTGAAAACTTGGTCAAGAACTACATGAAACATCTGACCTCTGTAACTGCAACAAGCAGACTTTGCTCCGCTGACCACCGATTAATTCCTTAGCTGCCACAACCAATTGCAACCATGGCAGCTAAGGGAAAGACAAAGGCAGGGGGCTCTCTCTGTCACCATCGAAGCCCACCATGCCATGATTGCAGGCTCTGTTGGCTTCCCTGACGTCACCATGGTGATGACAGTTCACTCATACATAAAAGTACAGATGTATACTGTTATGTGTAATGTGATCTACAGATCGCTGAAGTCAAGTCCTCTGTGGGGACAAGTGTAAGTAATGTAAAAATAAAAAAGTGAAAAAATAAAAATATTAAACACAAACTCAAAAAATTAAGTAAAAACACACACACCAAGCTTTCCCCATTAAAATATACTAATCAACCCAAAAAAGATAAAAAATAAATGAAGAAAATATATTTGGTATTGTCGCATCTGTAACGACCTAGCCTATAAATCTGTCACATAGTTTAACCCACCCAATGAACGGTGTAAAAAAAAAAATAAAAATACCCGAAAGAATTGCAATTTTCGTTTATCCCGCAGCAAATAAAATGGAATAAAAAGCGATCAAAAAGTCATATAAGCACCAAAGTGCAACTACATAAAAATCTATATAAATTGGGTATCGCCGTAATCGTATTAACATGAACACTGCATGTTGAGTTATGTTAAAAAAAAAAGTAAACACTACCATAATTGCTATATTTTCTTCATCCAGACTGCCCAAAAAATTTATTTAAACATGATCAAAAGTCATGTCCCCGAAAAATGGTACCAATAAAAACATCAACTCATCCTGCAAAAAATAAGTCCCTCCACAGCTCCATACACAGAAAAATAAGAAGTTATGGCTCTTAGACTTTGGTGATGTACAAATGTGTTTTCTTTTTTAAATAAAATAGTTTTTATTGTGTACAAGCAATGAAACAAAAAATATCCAAATTGGGTATCGCTGTAATCATATTGACCTGCTGAATAAAGCTAGCATGTTATTTGCACCACATGGTGACCTCTGTAAAAAAAAACAAAAAAAAAAAAACTATTAGGGTTTCTGTATTTTGTTCCTTGCGCCTCTCAAACACTTTTTATCAAGGTTATAAAAGCATCATGTAAACCTCAACTCATCCTGCAAAAAATAAGCCCTTAATCTGCTCCATATACAGAACAACAAAAAATGTATGGCTGCTAGATTATGGCAATATAAAAACAAATTTTTTTGCAAACGTATATCTATTGTATAAAAGTAATAAGACATAAAAAACTATATAAAATGTATATGTTTGTAATTGTACCCACCCAGATATTATCAAACACTTGAGCACCCAAAAAGCACAATAGACCCCTAGATGAGATCCATGAGGTGTGTTGAATCCAAGCTGGGGTGATTTCTGGAAGGTTTCACCTGTTCTGATACTTTGCGGGCTTTGCAAATGCAACATAACACCCACTAAAATGTTCATTCCAAACTCTAAAAAATGGTCCCTTCTTTATACGCCCTGCCATGCACACAAACAGCAAACATATAAGGTATTTTCAAACTTGGAATAAATTGCGTAGCAAATTTTGGTGTGCTTTTTCACTGAATTCCTTGTAAAAATTAAGAATTTTAAGCTAAGATTGCAGAATGTTGGAAAAAACAAATAATTTTTTCATTTTCCTAGCCTAATGCCAAAATAATCTGTGAAACATCTGTGGGGTTTAGTTTCCAATATGGAGTCTTTTTAGGGGTGTTTATTAAATTTTAGCACCTTAGGATGTCCCCAAACCTGAAATGGCATCTAAAAAAATCTGAATGAAAATGAAGTCCCAAAATTCAGTAGGTGCTTCTCCTATTCTGAGGCTTGTAGGTGAGTCAAATAGTACACTAGGGCCACATATGGGATATCTCTAAAAACAGCAGAATCAATGTTGTGTTGCATTTTCCTGGTAACGTCCAATGCGTACCAGTGAATAACGGATGAAATTTGAAAATCTTCAGAAAAAGTGCCATTTTGAAATTTCACCTCAACTTTGCTTTAATTTCTGTGTAAAAACCCCAAAGGGTTAACAAACTTCCTAAATGCTGTTTTGAATAGTTTAAGGGGTGCAGTTTCTTAGATGGAGTCATGTATAGAGATATATATACAGGCCCCTCAAAACCTACGTTAGAACAGGTCTGTTCCCTAAAAAATCTGAATTGCAAATTTTCTTGAAAATGTGAAAAATTGTTACAAAATTTCATAGCCCCTTACTGTTGTAAAAAAACAAAATAAAGACATTTAAAAATGATGCCAACATACAGTAAACATGTGGTAGATGCTAGTTATAAACAATTTTGTATGGTATAATTATCTGTCTTAGATGGAGAAATTTTTGAACTTTGCAAATTTTTCCAAATTGTCAAAATTTGTTGATATTTTTCGCAAATAAACAGGGATTGTATGGACAAAAATATATTACTAACCTAAAGGACAATGCGTCACAAGAAAAATCTCTGAATCATATGGAGAGGTAAAAGTATTAAAAAGTTATTCCTGCATCTTTCAGTCCAAAACTGGCTCCAGCGTGAAGGAGTAAATAGACTCTTGTTATTTAACATCTGACTCTAATATTAATATTCAACATAATCGCAAATGCAAAAGATTCACATACTTATGCATGAGATTTTGGATCATTTTCCTCAATAAATAAATAACCATGAGTAACATTTTGACTCTTTTATTTGATTCATTTTATTTTTATCAACGTTTAGAACTTGTGTGAAAATCTGGTGTCAAATTTATGTAGAAATATAGAAATTTTCTAAGGGTTCAAAAACTTTCAAGCACCTGTTTGAGCAGTGAGGCTTCGTACAAATAAAGTGTGTGCCAGCACCAGTCCATCAACATCAGTGTGTCAAAATTAATCAGTCAAATTAATCATTTTTTTTTTTATTTAATTTTTTTTTTTTTTATTATTTTTTTTTTTTTTTTGTTTTTATTTTTTTTATTTTATTTATCATTTTTATTTATTATATATTATTTATTATTATTTTATTTAATATTTTTATTATTTTATTATTTATCTATTTTTTCATATTTATTTTTATTTTATTTTATTATTTTATAATATTATTTTTTTATTTATTTTAATACATAAATATGTGTTCATTTTAAATCATATTTATATTTTTTTAGTTAATAAATTTTTTTTTATTTTTTTTTTTGTATTTTTTTTTTTCTTATTATTTTTATTTTCCATTTTTTTTTTTTTTTTATTTGTGTTTTTCATTTATCATTTTTATGGATGGGGGTCCCATCAGTTCAGTCTTAGTTCCAATGGAGTAAGTAAGAGGTACAGCTTACTCCATTTGAAGAGGACCTATCACCTCAAGGGAAACCTCATGCAGTAATAGGATACTAAAATATAAAAACTTTCTCAAATATGTTAGATTAGGAAAATAAAAGAATTTCACCTGTAATTCTGTAAAAAAAAAAGTGCTGTGCCTTTAAGAAACGGAGACTGAAGTCAGCCAAGTCAGAACTGCACAGCATGATCGATCACTATGAATCCCTATACTGACAACTCTATGAGACTTTCTACCTTTGAGCTAGTAGAGTCCACTGTGAAGGGGAAAGCCTGCAGTATGTGAACACATGGGAGATGTGTGCTGTTGTCTTCATACTCTGTGTCATTATATAAGCAGCAATGTAATATGGATTCCTGAAGAATCATGGATCAGGAGAGGAGGCTAGAATGAGCAACGACAGAGGTAAACTCTGCCATACCTATGTCCTGCACTGTGGCTGCCGCAGGCTATGTACAGTATCTAGAGAGAGACTTAGATAAACCCTTTACAAACAGCTGTATTCTCTTCCTTTAGCTGGACTGCATAATAAACAAGGGTTTGTATTTTGCTGATTTGCTGGCAATAGGGATTCAGTGGTAAATAAATTCGCCTTATTTGTAATTTTCTTTCTTGAGAAAAACAGGTACTGTATATAGATATAGGCGAATTTCTCAAACTTCGATTCGGTCCACTTCGCCGAATTTTCCGACAAAATTCGTTTCGTTCCGAAATACTTTCGCACGAATCGCGTTAAAAAGTCAGCTATTTCAGGCTGCACAAGCCTGCCGGGAGCTTGTAGAACGTTGTGCCCATGCTTAAATATGCCAGAGGGAGCATGTTAAGGTCCTTCATTCGAGATGGCCGAATTTCTCAAAAATTCGTTCGGTCATCTTCGCCGATTTTCCGACAAAATTCTATTCAGTCCGAATTACTTAGTCACGAATCACGATAAAAAACAGCAATTTCCAGGCTGCCCAGAGCCTGCAGTGCAGTAAGAACGTTGTGCCATGCTTAAATATGCAGAGGACTGGTTGTCTTCATACTATGTTGTGTTTATAGTATGACACGCACATGACTGCCGCCCCGCTCTTAGAATCGCTTCACTATAAAAATCCCTGCACTAAGAGGTCAAACTGACCAAACAACGCAAGCGGGAATGTAGCATGATAAGTCATGCAAGCGAAAGCGAAATAAACAAGCTGAGAGCTCAGGAGGCCAACAATTAGTGATAAGAGTGTGGAAGTGACGGCGGCAGCCACAGCAGATGAGGTCAGGCAGTGTCACAAAGACATTCTGGAGGCGGCAAAACCGTATTAGGCCACAGAGTGGCACAATCTCACAGTGTGGAGGTCATGCAGCAGCCAGCATGAGGTCAAGGCAGTGCACAAAGAGACATCTGGAGGCGGCAAAACATATTAGGCCACAGAGTGGCACAATCACACAGTGTGGAGGTCACGGCGGCAGCAGTATGAGTCAGACCGTTGAGCCAATTGCAATTTCTGGAATGGGGCAAAACATATTAGCCACAGATTGGCACAATGATCCAGTGTGGAGTCACGGCGGCAGCAGAATGAGGTCAGACAGTGGCACAATTAATTATGAGGCGGAAAAACAGTAATAGGGCACAGAGTTGGCACAAATCACACAGTGTGGAGGTCACGGCGGCAGCAGTATGAGGTCAGACAGTGCACAATGGCATTCTGGAGGTGGCAAAACAGTATAGTCACAGTTGGCACAATCACACAGTGGAGGAGGTCACGGCTTGCAGCATTAAGCAGGTCAAGGCAGTGTGCACCAATATGACATTATGGAGGCGGAAAAAACAGTATTAAAGCCACAGAGAGTGGGGGGTGTCCCATCACACATTGTTGAGGTCACTGCGGCGCAGTATGAGACACAGGGGCAGTGGCACAATGGCATTCTGGGGCGGCAAAACAGTATTAGGCCACAGAGTGGCACAATGATACCGTGTGGAGGTACACGGCAGCAGCTATGAGAGTCAGACAGTGGCACAATGACATTATGGAGGCGGCAAGACCGGATTAGGCCACAGAGATAGGCACTATCACACATGTGTGGAGGTCACGCGGCAGCAGTAAGAGGTCAGACAGTGCACATGAAATTATGGAGGCGGCAAGACAGTATTAGCCACAGAGAGGCACAATCACACAGTGTGGATGTCACAGGCGGCAGCATATGTAGGTCAGGCAGTGGCACAATGACATTATGGAGGCGGCAAAACATAAATTAGGCCGCAGAGTGGCACAATGATACAGGGGTGGAGGTCACGGCGGAGCAGTATGAGGACAACAGTGGCACAATGAAACATTATGGAGGTGTGAAAACAGTATTAGGGCACAGAGTGGCACAATCTCACAGTGGAGTGGATCACAGCGGCAGCATGTAAGAGAGTCAGGCAGAGGCACAAAGACATTCTGGAGGCGGCAAAACAGTAAATAGCCACAGAGAAGGCACAATGTATACGTTTGGAGGTCACGCACAGCAGTATGAGGTCAGACAGTGGCACAATGACATATGGAGGTGGAAAAACCAGTATTAGGGCACAGAGTGGCACAAATCACACAGTGGGATGTCACAGCGGCAGCAGTATGAGTTCTAAGGCCAGTGGCACGATGACAAAATCTGGAGCTGGCAAAAAAGGATAGGCCAAAGAGTGGGTACAATGACACAGTGTGGAGGGCACGGCATGAGTAACAGCAGCAGCATAAGGTCAGACATGGCACAATGACACAGTGTGGAGGCACGGCAGCAGCCACGCAGCAGCATGAGGACAGACAGGCACAATGACAAATTCTGGAGGTGGCAAAAACGGAGTAGGCCACAGTGTGGAGGGGCACGCAGCAGCCACGGCAGCAGCATGAGGTCAGACAGTGGCACAATGACACAGTGTGGAGGGCAGACAGGAAGGTCCACAGCACAGCATGAGGTCAGAGAGTGGCAGAGGTGGGGGGGGGGGGAATTGGGGGGGGGGGCGGGGGGGGGGGGGGTTATAAGGAAGGTTTATATAAACAATGACATTCTGCAGGTGGCAAAAATATATTAGGGCCAAGAGCGCACAATGACTGAGAAGCGTAGGTCACGGCGGCAGCAGCATGAGGTCAGGCAGTGGCACAATGACAAGAGTGGAGTGATGACAGGACAACAGCCATGAGGTCAGAGAGGTGCACAATGACATCTGGAGGTGGCAAAACAGTACCAAGGCCGCAGAGTGGCACAATGAACAGTGTGGAATGTCACGCAACAGCAACAGCAGCAGCACATGAGCACAAAGAGTGGCACAATGACAGAGTGTTGCGGAGGGTGGCAAATAACAGTCCCTGGTAAAGACGGTGGTAGGCAATGGAACACCTATCCAGCAGATGTTGGCATCAGGCGGTGCGGCACAGAAATAGTAGGCAGAGGCAGGTAGTTTGAACCCAGACTGACGCCTAAGCATTGGTGTGAGGAAATCCTGGCCCGATCCACGCCTGATTCATCTTGACAAAGGTCAGCTCGTTCAACATTTCCCGTGGACAAGCGGGTTCTCCTGGGGTAACGATGGCCCCGCCGCAACAGAACACCCCTCAGATGCCCACTACTGGCCGGTCCAAGGACAGCTTCTCCACTGCAAACTCGGCAAGTTAGCGCCACACATCCAGTTTGGCTGCCCAGTAGTCCCAGCGGATCTTCTAACTGGGGTGGCAGAGTGCTGTCCAAGTAGCCACACCTGTTGGTACAGGGAATGCTCCATGACCTGCTGCTGCTGCTGCTGTGGTGACTGCCCTCCACACAAGGCGGTGAAGGAAGCGCTCATTAGAGTGACAACCAGACTTAGTTTACTGCTGATCGGAGGCTTGGTACGGTCACCTACCCCCCCACCACCCCCACAGCCGCGGCAGTAGTACGTGAGCGCTGAGGAACCCCCCGGTCAGACCTGTCATGAGGAGTGGACGATTGCCGCACAAAGGCAGCGGCTCAACAGATTACGGAGGATTTCCCTATAGTATTTGAGTTTGTCTTCCTCTCAATAGCCTGGGAAAAAGCTCCCCATTTTGGACCGTTAGTCGAGGGTCCAATAGGGTGGAGAGCCAGAAGTCATCCCTCTGCCGGATGCTGACTATTCGGTGTCACTAGCCAGGCAAATAAGCATGCTTGCGGGACATGCTGCACAAGTGACTCCCGAGGGGCTCCCTGCCTCCATATCCACTGTAACTGCCAGGGGGGGGTGCTTGGGAGTCATCTGCCTCGTCTTCCTCATCTCCCATCCACCTCCTCCACTGGCTCCTTGCTCCTCCTCTCTTGTCACCTGGGTAGAAAATCCACTCATCTCACCAGACAATGCTTACTGCTCCCAATGTCCTCCTCCTCCTCCTCCACCATTTCAGGTCCCCACCGTAACTCAGTGGCCACAGCTGTAGTCGCCACATCTCCAGTCCCCTGCCCGAGACAGATTTTTCAGCATCTGTTCCAGGACATGAAGCAGTGGCATGACGTTATTCTCCCGTATTCCTGGCGACTGACAAATAACGTGGCCTCCACGAAGGCTCAACAAACGGAGGTTTCACGCATGAGCTGCACTGGCCTGACATCAAAGTTACACAGGGATTACTTCAGTCTGCCTGGAATCATCAAAAAATCGTTAAATGGACCTTTCTCTGTTCATACAGTCGGTCCCAACATGTGCATGCTGGAATTCCAGCGGGGTGGAAACATCCAAATCAGAGAGTGTTGGGGGAGGCCGTTCTGCCGCTGCAACTCGAGGAGGGTGTTCCTGTCTTTGTACGAATGGATAAAGTGCATGCACAGTTCCTGGCATTTTCAGAATGTTCAGAAGACGGTGAAGACTTCGAGGAACCCTCTTTTTACAACCAGTAATTGTAACACTGCCCATGGCAGGGCGCAATGACCATCCCTCCTCGGTGCAGCGCGGACACCATGTTCCTCCCATTGTCCGTCACCATGGTTCCGATTTGCAGATTTGGTCGCGGAGAAAGCCACACATCCAGATTCCTTGTCTGCATGACGCGGAGCAGTTCCTCCCCTGTGTGAACTTCGTTTCGCCGAGGCAGCTAGTTGTAGAACTGCGGACACGCTGTGCCCTACACATGTGGTATGATGGAGCAGTACTTGTGGAGGCTGAGATGGTGGTGGTGGTGTGAGGAGGAGGAGGCCTGACATTGGCGCAGGAGCAGCAGTTTGACAACGTGGAGGAGAAAGCGGCGTCTCCTGTCCAAGTTGTTGGTGTGTTGCCTGGCGAGGAAGCACATTCACCCAGTGGCCGTAAGGACATGTACTGGCCCTGACCGAGTTACAGCTCCAGACTCCCGCTGCCGTGTACCTTGGAACAAACCGATAAGCTCAAGGACTGACGCCACTTCTGTTCTACAAATTTATGAAGTGCTGGTACAGCCTTTTTGGAAAAGAAATTACGGCTTGGAACTCTCCATCACGGCTCGGCACAAGCTTAGTTCTCTGAAATGGTGCAGAGTCCCACCATTATGGAAAGGGAGGGACAGCAGTACCACAACTGGGACATGACCTCCCCATTCCACTCACCACATCATACTTTGCCGCCTACTGGCAAGAAGCTGGGAAAAGTGCCCCATTTCTTCGCTGCCACGTTCTGCTGACTGCCCTCCTCAAATTGTTCATCCTCGCTATATAGTGGCGCTGAGCCCAGACCACAAAGTTAGATCCCTGCTGAGTAACTGGATGGACCAGAGGCGGCTGAGGACAGGTTATTGGCCGCTGACCCGCTTTTCCGGGCCTGCCAACAAAGTGTAGTGTCTGAGGTTCCCACCGACTTCTGGCTGGGTTGTCAGATGTCATCTGGGAGAAGAGGATGACCTAGGTCACCAATCAAGAACCCTGGGTTGCTGAACAACACACGGGCCGCTATATGAACAGCGGCAGTTTCTGGCCCCTCAACCGAGTGACCCCTCAGCGACATCCCCTTCTGTGCTGCGACCTGGGCCTGTTCCAGTAATGTTTGTGCCACTGCACTCGCAGGTGTAGATCCTGCCACCCTCTGTCTCACATACTGTTGTTCTAAAGTTACAGACACTGTTTGATGATGATATCTTGATATGAATAAATATACACCCTGTTTTTGTCTCCAAATGACCAGTAACAAGCTTGGGTAACCCTTGGATTATAAGTTGCTGCACCACAAATGGCCAGAAAAATTTACTGTATGTGCCGTTTAAAACACTGTGTGTTTTAACTAAATGTAAAAGCACAAACAGGCTTAATAACCTTCGGACATGAATTAGGCTACAGGAAAAATGTATAATATTTTGGCGTTTAAAAAGATGGTTTTATTTTTTGACAAGCCAACACCACAAAACACCGCGAAATTAACCCCTGGATGTAAATTTTGCGCAATAACTTGAGCACCAACAAACTAGTGAGCTTTGTAATCGGTGTTACAATTGCTGAGAATTGTTCTACGCCACACAACAAGAGATACAGTTGTAATAAGCCTGTGCTTTGTGAATTAGCTACAAAAAAAAGAAAATAAAATATTCGTTGAAAAAAGACGGTTATATTTATGTCCAGCACACCAGCAAAACACGCTTAATTAACCCCTGGATGAAAATTGCGCCCAAGAATTGAGCCGAACAAACAGTAGCATTGTAGCTGTGTTACAATTGCGTGTTTTCTACGCCCACACAACAAGAGATACAGTGTAATTATACCTTTGCTTGTGAATTAGGCCTGTACCAAAAAAAAATATATATATTTGGCGTTGAAAAAGACGGTTTTATTTTTGTCACACCCCATCAAAACAACGCTTAATTAACCCTGGATGTAAATTGCGCCAAAAATTGAGCGCACAAACTAGTTAGCTTTGTAGCGATTTACAATTGCGTGTTTTCTACGCCACACAACAAGAGTATACAGTTGAAATTAGCCTTTTGTCTTGTGGAATTAGGCTAACCAAAAAAAAATATAATATTTGGCGTTGAAAAAAGACGGTTATTTTTGTCAGCACACCAGCAAAACAACGCTTAATTAACCCCTGTATGTAAATAGCGCAAAGAATTGAGCCGCACAAACTAGTACGTGTTACAATGCCGTGTTATTCCTACGCCACACAACAAGAGATACAGTTGTAAATTTAGCCTATGCTTGTGATTAGGCTACCAAAAAAAAATAGTAAAAAAATTGGCGTTGAAAAGAACGGTTTATTTTTGTCACACCCAGCAAAACAACCAATTAAACCTGATGTTAATTGCCGCCAAAGAATTGGAGCCGCACAAAATAGTAGCTTGGTAGCGTGTTACAATTGCGTGTTTTTCTACGCCACACAACAAGAGATACATTTGCAATTAACCTTTGCTTGTAAATAGGCGACAGAAAAATTTATATATTTTGGCGTTGAAAAAGACGGTTTCTTGTGGTCAGCACACAATCAAAACAACGCTTTAATTTAACCCCAGGATGTAAAATTTCGCCAACGACTTGAGCGCACAAAATAGTAGCAATGTAAGTGTGTAAACAATTACGTGTTTTCTACGCCCACATAACAAGACATACAGTTGTAATTAACCTTTGGCTTGTAAAAATTAAGGGCTACAGAAAATTTATATATTTTGGCGATGAAAAAGACGGTTTCTATTGGGGTCAGCATAAAGCAAAACAACGCTTAATTAACCCCCTGGATGTAAAATTGCCACCAAAGAATTGAGCCGCACAAAATAGTAGCTTTGGTAGCGTGTTTACAATTGCTATGATTTTTCACGCCACACAACAAGTAGATACATTGTAATTAACCTTGCATAGTGAAATTAGGCTACAGGAAAAATTTAATAAATTTGGCTGTTGGTAAAGACGGTCTCTTGGGGTCAGCACACCAGCAAAACAACCGTCTAAATTAACCCCTGGATGTAAATTGCGTAATAGAAATGAGCAGCCAAAAATGAAGATGGTATTTTTTTGATAAAACCGCGTTCTTAAATGAATACAAACAGGAACTGTCTTAGATCCACTGGATATTGAATATACTATGCAGCTGCTGTGGACGCACACTGTTTTTCAGATCCAATACCCAAAAAATAGAAATAGAACATAAGAGAACATATCTCTGAGGACAAGCTGAGACCACTCCTAAACCACAGAAAACGCTATAATAAAATCAATTCTTCAGTTAAAAGCAATCACTTTGCAGCACCTCTCCCTGATCAGTAACAGTGAGAGCGTTATGAGCTCCCACGTCGCGCCCGTATTTATATAGTGCGGTGACGGCACAGAAACCCGCCGGTCCTCTGATTGGCTTCACCTCTGCACATGTCATGCAGGCTATGCCCTTCTTCCTCCCATAGTGCTTTGCCCCATGTAGCGCCATGTGCTCTATCAGCCATTTTATTCAATCAAAAGCACACTTAGTTCACACCAAGTACCCCAAATTTCGACATCGTTATCCGAACCGAAGTTTCCTGAAAATTCTAACGAATTCCACTCGTTAGAATCGATTCGCCCATCTCTAACTGTATATGCTTGAGTATAAGTCGACTGGTAAATTTCAAAAATAAAAAAAGGATACCAATAAAATTACATAGCAGGGTTATTTATTTTATTTTAATATAGGCGATGTAGAAAGTACACCATAGGTAGGTATAGGCAGTTTAATGTCCTTCATAGACAGGTATAGGCAGTTATAGGCAGTTTAATGTCCCTCATAGGCAGGTGTAGGCAGGTATATGTCTCCCATTAGCAGGTAAAGGCAGAGTAATCTCCTCCAGGGCAGGGTAAATGTCCCCAATAGGCAGGTATAGATAAGTATATGTCCCACATAGGCAGGTATAGGCAGTTCAATGTCCCTCATAGGCAGGTATATATCTCTCATAGGCAGGTATATATCCTCCATAGGCAGGTATAGGCAGGTATATGTCCCCCATAGGCAGGTATAGACAAGTATATGTCCCCCATAGGCAGGTATAGGCAGGGTTTTTGACAAATGAAAAATTCAATTACTCACCTCCCTCCCCTGCTGCTCCGAGGCAATCCGTCTCCTTCCCGCTACAGGCACGCCACCTGTGCCGGATACTCCGGAAGGTTGCAATTCTGCTTGCAGCCTTTCGGAGTCCTATTGTGGAGCAGGGAGCGCTCGTTCTTTGCTTCGCAATAGTGTATTCAGCTGTATAAGCTCCCAGAGGAGTCGCATACAGCTGAAGAGATCTCCGCTGGCACCTGGGCCATGGCAGCGCCCGGACGCCTATGAGTGACTCCAGTGTCAGCTGTATGCACTCCAAGAGGAGTTGCATACAGCTGAAGAGATCTCCACCGGCACCTGGGCTATGGCAGCGGATGGCGACGGGTGACTCGAGTATAAGCCAAGGAAGGCTTTTTCAGCACATTTTTTGTGCTGAAAAACTCGGCTTATACTTGAGTATATACAGTAAATAAATTGTCCCATTTTATTTTATGAACCATTAATGAATCACCCAAATCCTGGCTAGATCTGAGCAGAAGACTCCTTTTACCATTCAGATGCTGCATTGAACCAGTTCCCACACACAGATGGTATCTCTCAGAGAAGAAGAAATCTCACCAGATTGTGACCTCTCTCTGACAAAATGAAAGTAAAACCTTTTTCCCTATAATCGTACCTGTGGTGTTAGGTTCTGTTTAAACTCGATTCCAGCTAAGCCAAACCAGCATGTGCATGAGCCACCTCCACTCCATCAGGCGAAACAATTATCTCTGGCAAAAAAGGGAAAATGTCAGTCCAACACTATTATTAGTTTGTTTGCCAGTTTTTTTAAAAACTTGTAAGACCTTACATTCAGAAATCTAGTGGTACATTCCTCCTTATTCTAGTGGCTTTCTTTTTGTAAGGTTCTGTGATTGTCTGACTCTTTAAGTGGCCGTTTTGCATCAGTGCCCAGTGTACTAAGTCATCAGGCTGAAGTAGGAGGTCAGTAAAGTCATAAAAATGCAGGACCTGTGGTACATTGGCAAAGGCACTAAGAAGTTCTGTTGGCCTTTGTGCAGTGGGTTTGCTTTTGGACATCTGGGCACTAGGTTTTTCTTTTGTAGAGAAGATAGGAGGACTGGAAGCCATGGAAGCACTGGTTTTCTGATAGGCATAAGACAAAGCAGACCTGTGTGGAGCTGATCAAGAGGGTTAAGTGTTGAGTGAGGGAAATTCTTTACAAGGGAACAGTAGTGCTGCTTTGACAATCAGAGCCTGAACCTTGTGCTGGTGAAGTGACCACTTCTTTTCTCTTAGTGATAGGTAGGGACTGACCATGGAAGTGAGAGGCTTGCAGCATGGTGTGTGAGCTCCTCCTGAAGTAGCTAGCTCTGGTCTGCTGGGGCTGTGGGACTAAGTCAGCCTGTGCAGGGTGAATTCACCTCAGGCTTGTACACTTTTGAATCTCATGCAATTATAAAAAAAAGTTGCCACAAATACTGTATGTACCTTATCCTGGAAGTCAACCTTTTAGATTCCACAGGTTGACTTCCTGCGATCTGGATGTCTTTAAGTCCAAAGACATGTTGTTTTACTCTTAAGGGTCTTACGAAATGATTTCTATTTGTAATTGTAAGTAATAAGTCAAAATGATTTGTAGAGACAAAGACTAAACTCTATTAATAATGCCAACAGTTCAAAAGATAATATAAAAGATGACAGAATAATTAAATATGGTGCTTGCTCAGCCTTTTGCCTTGTCTTGTGGGTTTATATGGGATAATATTTTGCAGTGTTTTTGCTTTTTACACTTTTAAACCTTCTGAAATCTCTATATTTATGGAGCTGAAACTAAATTGTCAACTAAATTGTTGACTCTATTGACTCCCATTTTTATACTTTTCAGATTTAAACTCCCTTAAAATGCAGTTTGCTACTCATATAGCTCTATCTGGAATTTTGACTTTTTAATCTATAGAATCTAAGGGCGACATGTATGATTTTTGGTGTTTAGACGCCAATTTTCATGCGCATTATAATAGTGTAGAATAAATCAGACGCATTCTAGCGCTAAGATGACAATTCTGGCTCAGATAAACCACTTTGAAAGTGGTTTACCTGTTCCAGCAGTAAAGCACCTAGAATGGCCATACTGTAGCTATTAATCGATAGCTTCCTATGGTTCTAGTGCGCCCCCGTCTCCCACATGTTCCCCAAAATCAGGCACATTACAAAGTGCCATGGGCGCTCTGTAATGCGCCTTATATCGGCGTATGCGTGATGTAAAACTATTGCAATTGGGGCTGCGCTAGATGTCGGGCTGAAAAGACACCAGACTTCTGGCGCAGTCCCGTTCATACATGTCAAGTTTCCAATTATGAGATTTTTATTATTTTTAAGTATTATCCATATCCTAAAATTATTACAGCCTTTTTATCTCTTGTACATTCTTTAAATATAGGAATGGATTTTCATTGTACTTAAAAAATATTATAGTCTGTTTTATTAACTGAACATTTTGATAATACCAGACTCCATTTTGTTATATAGCAGAAACTTTTTTTATACACAGTTTTTCTTCTTCTGCTATCTAAGTCATCTAAGCCCACAATCTAGGTCATACTTACAGATTTACATATCCAAACCACTGCACGCCCTCTATAGGTGAGGTATACCAGGTTCTGTATCTAAAGCCCAGAATTTTCAGATATATAATCCTGACGGTTACCTCTCACTATCTTAGCCATATGTATGGTCAATTTGCTTGTAGTACAGTTCAGAGTCAAGTAGAGAGTCAAATACACATACAGTTGATTGATAACATGATTGAAGGTGGTTTTGAAAGAAGATCTAATACTAGGTGTTATGACACAAAGGGAATATTCTTGTTTGTAAACAACCCAGTTGTCTCAGTGTTTCAATCTTTCCCGAAAAGCCATAAGAGCTTTCCAGCTACCAAACAAATTGTTATGGCTATTGGGTTTTTAATTGAGAATTTCTGCCACTGGGTTAATTTTCTTTTGAAAGCTTTGGTTATAAAGATGTAGCAAAGTTTAACTTGACATTTAACACATTATGCTATCCTGGCACAGAAAGTTATCTCAGCCTTTTCAGTGATTTTTTAATGGCTTTTAATGTGGTGAACTGACATATAATTGTCAAATAAACTTTGCTACATCCATATGTTGTTTGAGATATTTAATAGATACTAAGCAAGCACCTGTGGTTAGCAATATTCCTTGGAGAGATGGATACAGTTGACTCTCATGCAATATAGAATCACTATATACAGTATATCCATTCCTCATGACATGACACTACTACTGTTTTGTTCCATCTAGAAAAAAAATGTTCTAATTACAGTACAGATTTACAATGTTTCAATTTGGTGGCAATTGATTTTTTGTTGTTTCATAATTACTTAAATGGAACATGTCAGGTGGTTTATGCTGCCCTATCTGAGAGCAGGATGTGATAGAGGGAGAGAACCTGAGCTATGTGATAGATAGGTTTATAGGATTTGGAGCAGGACTTCTAAATTAAAAGCAAAGAAAATCTGTAAAAGTGAAACTGAAATTTGTGTTTACCCCATCCACATACAATAATTGACAGTTTACTCTGAACACACTCTGATAAAAGGAAAGCAATCAATCACTGTATGTATGGGTGGAGTAAGCAGGACTTCTATTATCTCTTAGGGTGCTTTCACACAGTGCAGTTTTGGTGCGGTTTTTTGGATGCGGTTTTTGTGCAACAATGTATATCATTAATTGCTGTACCTTCCTGCACAAAAAAACGCATCCAAAAAAACGCACCAAAAACGCACCGTGTGAAAGCACCTTTAAGGACTTCTATCAGGATTTACTCTGCTTTCTACTTAGAAATGCACCAGATCTTATAAACCTATATATCACAGAGCCTAGCTTTTTCCTCTATCACACCCTGCTGTCAGATAGGGTAGCAAAACCACCTGAAAGGTTCACTTTAGATTAAATTTTAAATTTGGTTGATAGAAGCACCAATAGGGGCTAAATTTTCCCCATTGCTACTAATTTGCTTGTTGCATAGTGAGAAGAGAATCATGTTTCAGATAGAAAACTTTTACTCGATTCTGTGGCATGATATAAACATGACATCAAAAATATTATTACTACAGTTAGATAATGTGGTAGCCAAACCAGACTAATTTTAATTTAAATGATAACTCATAATTACATAGCTAGTTCAGTTGAAAAAAGACATACAGTATCTCACAAAAGTGAGTACCCCCTCACATTTTTGTGAACATTGCATTATATCTATTCATGGGACAACACTGGATATGAAACTTTGATACAATGTAAGGTAATCAATGTATGAATAACAGTGTAAATTTGGCATGCCCTGAAAATAAAATTGTGCCCAATTTGCTATTTTCTCCTCACGTGTCATATGACTTATTAGTGTTACAAGGTCTCTGGTGTGAATAGGGAGCAGGTGTGTTAAATTTGGTGTTATCACTCTTACTCTCTCTCTTACTGATCACTGGAAGTTCAACATGGTACCTCATGACAAAGAACTCTCTGAGGATCTTAGAGAATTGTTGCTCTACATAAATATGACATATGCTTTAAGAAGATTGCCAACACCCTGAAACTGAGCTGCAGCACATTGGCAAAGAATATACAGTGGTTTAACAAGACATGTTCCAATCAGCACAAGCCTTGCCATGGTCAACCAAAGAAGTTGAGTGCACGTGATCAGCATCATATCCAGAGATTGTCTTTTCAAAATAAATGTATGAGTGCTACCAGCATCACTGCAGAGGTCATAAAGGGGTGGGGGACCAGACTGTCAGTGCTCAGACCATAGGTCACATACTGCATTAAATTGGTCTTCATGGCTGTCATCCCAGAACGAAGCCTCTTCTAAAGATGATATACAAGAAAGCCCGCAAACAGTTTTCTGAAGACATGCAGACTAAGGACATGGATTACTGGAACCATTTTCTGTGGTCCGATGAGACCAAGAAAACCTGATATGGTTCAGATGGTGTCAAGTGTGTCTGGCAGTAAACAGGTGAGGAGTACAGAAACAAGTGTGTCTTGCCTACAGTCAAATATGGTGGTTGGAGTGTCATGGCTTGGGGCTGCATGAGTGCTGTAGGCTGTGAAGAGCTACAGTTAATTGAGGGAACCATGAATGCCAACATGTACTGTGACATATTGAAGCAGAACAGGTTCCCTTCTCTCTGGAAACTGGGCCACAGGGTAATATTCCAACATGATAATGACCCCAACTACACCTCCAAGACGACCACTGGCTTGCTAAAGAAAATGAGGGTAAAGGTTCTGGACTGGTAAAGCATGCCTTCAGACCTAAACTCTATTGAGAATGTGTGGGGTATTCTCAAATAGAAGGGGGAGGAGCACAGGGTCACTAACATCCACAGCTCCGTGATGAGTATTCCAGTGGCTGCAACCTGTGAAGCTCTAGTGAACTCCATGCCCAAGAGATTTATGGCAGTGATGGAAAATAACTGTGGCCCCACAAAATATTGACTCTTTAATTAGGGGTGTACTTACTTTTGTTGCCAGTGGTTTAGACATTTATGACTGGGCATTGAGTTATTTTGAGGGCACACCAAATTTACAGTGTTATACAAGCTGTGCACTGACTACTTTACATTGTATCAAAGTGTCATATCTTCAGTGTTGTCCCATGAAAAGATATTATACAATGTTTACAAAATGTAAGGGGTACATTCACTTTTGTGAGATAATGCATGCCTATTAAGTTCAACCAAAGGCGAGGAAGGGCAGAGGAAATGTTTCAGCTTAGTTTTCCCTATTGATGCACAATTTGGAACCCATAAGTCATGAACCAATCTGCTCTAAAGTAATATTTCATTCCTGATCCCAAAATTGCCATCAGACTGAATCCAGAATCCAGACTGAATCCAGATATTTTATATGGCTACATAAGAATTAATATTATTCAGTAGTAAGTAGTCATCTAAGGCTATCTTGACGGGCGTGTGGGAGGCAGGGCGCACTAGAACCGTAGTGAAGCTATAGATTTATAGCTTCACCACGGCATTTCTGGGAGCATTACAGTCAGAACAAGGATGCCACTTTCAAAGTGGTATACCTGAGTCCGAACCCGCTGTATAGCGGGTTCATAAATCAAGCGCATTCTATGCCTATTTTAATCTCATGCATGTTGCCCTGAATCTTTTTTTTTCCAGATGAAGGGGATGTCCCCTTGTCTTTTGAGGGGATTTTACATGAAATGGCTTTTGCCCAAATATTTGTAGGTACCATTTATATACTTTTATAAATTAATCATGTCTCCCTGTAGCCGTCTTTTCTTAAGACTAAATAAGTTTTATTCTTTTAACCTTTGCTAATACCTAAGATGTTCTATTCCCCTTATTAATTTGGTTGCTCATCTTTGTATTTTATTTAATTTCAGTACATTCTTTCTATGAACTGCATCCCAGAACTGAACAGCATATTCCAAATGAGCCCACTTTATATAATGGTAACATTAATACCCGTCCGCAAGCCTTGTTTTTTTTTAATACACCCTATTTAGTAAAAAACTAAAACACAACCACTCTGAAAAACCCTAAAAGAAATTCCCCTAAAAAACTAAAACGCCACCAAAAAAAAGGGGGAATAATCGCCCCCATAAGGGCGTTCCCCCAGGAACCTAAACTATTGGCCCTACAAAACCCTAACTCAAAATATACAAAAGAAAAAAAATCCCCCCAAGAGACAAAGGACAATAAACACAATACCTAAACCACAAGCCCAAAAAAAGAAGTGTAATATATGAAGGACATGTAAACAAATATGTAAATTACCTAACAACCTTTTGAAGAATAAACCTATTCCCAAAAAGGGGTATAAACCCTATTCCAACGGTTTCCCCCCAGTGGGGGGTTCATCAGGGAACAGAAACAACTTCCAAAAAGGAAAGAGATGCAATATACCTATAATGCAAAAAATATATGCACAACTCACGTCCCTGTCAATGATGATTAGGGAAGAGGCCAGATGACCAAAGTTTCCAATGAGGGTCCTTGATGTAACAGACGGGGATCCCTCGCATATGGTTGCCGAGATGATAAATAAGAAGGCAGCAAGGTAAAACAGTTCCCAAATCCATATTTATAAGAAATACTAAGGGTGGCAATGAGGGACTTACCTTCATTAAGTCCGTGGCGTTCTTTCAACAGGAGTGCGCAGGCGCACGGGAATCACCGGCATGTGCCGGCGGCTGGAAAGAACTACAAAATCCGGCATGCATCGCGATTCGCACGTGGCGCATGCGCAATATACCACGCCACGCTAGTAGTCAAAAAAGACTACAATACCCGGCAAACAACCTGCCATCGGCGCAAGCGCACTGGGATATTAAGATGCCCTGTAATACTACAAACTTGGGGAATGGATAAGAGCACAATACGATTCCCAATATGTCATAAGACCTGTTGGAAAGATTTAGCCGCGGCACTTAGTAATATAGTCACACTGTAAGGGTATAACTGGTATGAATAACTATACAATAAAGGTCCTTCCCAAAATAGCATAAACTTCTACCCATAATTAAAAAGGGGGCCCACCGATGTAAAAAATACCATAGTACACCTAACTAAAAATAATATTACCAAAAATATACCACCACATAATAATCATCTATTAATATAATAGAAAAAAAATATATATGCTAGATAAGAAAGATAATACATATCATATTATAAGTAATAGAAAAATGGTAAATTTAGATAGATAATAAAATTTGATAAACTACTATGGCACAAAAATACAGGTCACATTATTGTCCCGATATAAACGGTACGAAAGATACAGATTCATTAAGGCCCTTTGGTTTCAAGGTTTTTAAGTAGAAAATCCATTGAGCTTCTCGTTGTAGTAACTTACGATCAAAATCACCACCTCGTGGTGATGGCGAAACTACCTCAATTACTGAAAATGTAATAGCATGTGGATCTATATTATGACAAGAATTTGCTCCTGGGCTGGTGGGAGAGTACAATAGTGTTTTCTGATGCAAATCAGGACTTTACTGATAACAATTTTTTTGGGGGCGTTTCATTTGATGACATTAAATATCTTCTGGTTCAGGGACTAAAATGTTTTGTCAATTGTTGAGAGCCTCAACGTCAACCCTGTAGGCTTAAGGTTTACCTTTGATATAGTTGAACGGAGCTGATCTTCGGATTTTGTATCAAAAAGGGTTACAACTGGTTCCCTGGATACAACCCGATAGAAAACCAACGGAGGCAATAGTCTGTTAAAATGGAATAGTTTTCATCCTCGTCATTAGGGAGGGATCCCAAAAAGGCCAATATACCGAACTAGGAGGAATTTGGTTTTTCCTTATGTCCTTTAAAAGGAAGTGCCAACTAAAAAACAATTCTTGGAAGGGGTTTCCTAAAAAGGTTTTATCAACAAGCCTATTGTTTTGGCTCTGGGATTAAGGATAGGGAAAAACTTTTCCTACGATCTAATTTCTGTTGGTTTCTTTATCATTTTTTTT
>JAODAL010060242.1:0-21002 GCA_025379985.1 Phyllomedusa bahiana | reverse complement strand
GAGGGTTTTTTTTTAAATTTGACAAAAAGTTTAAGGTTAAAAAAGAAAGCATAAGATGCATCGGAAAAATTGAGAACAAAGGCACAGACTATTTAACAGTAAAACAATAGAAACAGTTATCACTTGTCCTAGCAGTATGATCACACCAAGATCTCCCTGTGAGCAGTGACATTCACCGCTCTGCTGCCCTCTTGGGGGCTGGAAGTGTTAGAACAAAATTCAGAATCCCTCTGTGCTGTATTAGCCGTTATCAGGCAGTAAGTGTCCGTGAGCAGTTCTTGCTATATGGAAACTTAACAGCTGAGAGGTCAGGGGTGCACAGAATGTTAGAAATCCCTCCTGCACTTGGTTGAGTTACAAACGTTTCCACAATACTCGGTAAGCCCCGGCATGTAGTGAAGTTGTCCCACGAACCAGTGTCTCCAGGGCAACTAATGAGATGCCTCACCACCAAGGGACTACTCTTAGATATTTGATAAGTACAGGGATGAGGAGCTTGTCGTGTGGCATAATATACACTCTCTGTAAATTGGTCTCCAAAATAGTCGGGGGGCAACGCACTATATGTCTGGGCCTCCTATTACAATACCCGAGAGTGGGACTCAAGGCCGTAGTGTGGTATGAACAAGAAGTATACTGTGCCCCTTGAAAACACTGCACGGGTCCCTGTATGGGCGCAAATTAGCTAGGTATACTATAAAGTGGAGAGTGGATATCTAAGCCCCCCAGATAGTTTTTTAGATTTTATCGGGTTCCAGGCTGATCTGCAACTCGTACCACCTCAGAAGCAGTTGACGGGTAGATACTCAGCGTAGTGGGTGATGCGGCGCCGACTGTAGATGTGGTTGACCACCGGGTGCAGTCTCCAGAAGGTGGTGTGGAGTTGGAGCCCAGGGCTCGTGTCGAGCACCGTCTAGGAAGCAGGTATCTGCGGCCGTTTAAATGTCTCCGGTGGGCCCGGGATACTTGGATATCACCCGTGAATCCCAGGGTCGGGTGGCAAACTTGGCCTGCGACGATAGCTAGTGGCGGGTTTCAGCTGTGGTGGGCTGTTTGCCTGAGCAGGAGCATCTGTGTGGCAAAGGCGGTCGTCGTCACCAAGCAGCAGGGCGTAGGCGTCGGTTGTCGGAGTCCCGGTTATGTCGCGGGCAGGCCAGTGGTCCGCACCTGGCGTCGAGACTCGTCCCACAGGGGCCTTTGGTGTGGAGTGCCCCGGAGCACCGTTAGTTGCTGGTGCTGACTGTTTAGGCGAGGGGCCCAGGCGTGTCCACGCCCCAGTAGTAGCGAGGGTCGCGACACCGCTACCCGGAGTCCCTACAGTCCGGGCCTCAGCACTGTGTGCCCATCTGCCATGAGCACCTGGTTTAGGTGCTACTGATCCGGGAGACCGAATGCAGCTTCAACTGTCCCGGCGGCAGTGCCGCTACTCACGCTCAGTGTGCTCAGTGTGTCGGTGCTGGGCTTGGTAGCAGCAATGCCCCTGTCTGGAGTATCAGCAGTCCCCAATTCGCTGGCTGCAGGTCCTCCCGGTCGCCTGTGTTGAGCTTGGCCAGAGTTTCTTCACAGGAGCAGGTCCTGATCTGTTGGCTGGCTCGCCTGCTGGGTGCTCGTCGTGGCAGGAAAACTCTTCCAGAGCGGTACGCAGGTCGCTGCCCGCAACAGTTGATCCTGTCGCACCGATTCGGGTGTTACTGTCAAGCCTTCCGGTCTGCCGGCAGGTCAGATGAGACTGTGGTGGAAGCCGCCGGAGCTAGGGGCCTATCCACGCCTGGGAGACATGTGGGAGTCGTCTCTCCGCCGTTGCTGCAGCCAACCTCTCTGCCCACGGGTTCCGGGGGGTGAAATATCCTAGACTCCTGGCTTCTTGGTGCCTCTTCATGCCTCACCAACTTTTTGCTGCTGGATGAGAGCAGGATGCCCGGGATTAAGCCGAGATTTCACTCTAGGAGTAAGGAGCGCTACTAAAAGTCGGCCACTCTCTTTTTTTCCCCGCTTTATAGTCTTGTTTGTGAATATACATCACCATTTTGACGAGCTGAGACTGTAATGGCAGCGTTCCACACACTTGTACTACTTTTCAGGAGTCACGCCCCTTTTCTCAAGCGCGTCAGATGGCTATTCTATTCTATAAAGTTGAAACCAGAAGTTTACATACACCATATAAAAAGACACATATGCATGTTTTTCTCACTATTTGACATGAAGTCAGAATAAACATTACCCGTTTTAGGTCAATTAGGAACCAAAATTATTTGCCAAATGCCAGAATATTACTTTCTGCAAAGTCAAAAGTTTACATACACTATCATTACTATGCCTTTTAACAATTTGGGACGGCCCATATGATGATGTCATGTCTTTGGAAGCAACATCTGAGTTAATTAGAGACATAACTGTGGATGTATTTTAACACACACCAAAAACACACTGCTTCTGTGTGTAACATCATGGAAAAGTCTTAAGAAATCAGCCAAGATATCAGGAAGAGAATTGTGGACTTGCATAAGTCTGGTTGATCCTTGGGTGCAATGTCCAGCTGCATTTTTTATGCGTTTTTGGATGTTTTTGTGCAGCAATTAATGCTGTACATTTCTGCACAAAAAACGCATCCAGAAACGCTCCATGTGAAAGCACCCTTAAAATTGATCAGCAGTACCTCCCCAATGTGATACTTCAAGCAGGATGCTCTCAGATGGAGGTGGCCACTGAGCTTAGAGTGTCACAGAGTATTATTCAGAAAATTAAGTATGACTTGCAGAGCCCGGACAAGGCACTTTGGTGCAATGGGCAAGTAGGACCAATGGGGTTTCCACACCACCACCACAAAAAAATTCTATTCCCTCGTCCTCAGCTGCCCCTCTTACCTGAGGAGAGAGGATCCCACCATAGGTCTGTTTTGGGGATCATCTGTCTGGAGGATCTCCAATAATGCGTTGCAACATTGTAACGGTGTCGGTTTGTGAGTATATGATAAACCTGCGGATTAGAGCAGTTTTTCTGTTCATATAACCATTTGGGATTTTGCTAATCTCTATATAGCAGGACTTGTGTGGTATTTTGAGTATTTGGGGAATTTCTTTTGACTGGGAACCCGTTTTCTCTATGACACTTGTTGATTACTCATGGGCTGAGGTGAGGAGTGGAGCCATTACAGGTTTAAATACCTGATGTTATGGATCCCATTTTACCCGTGTTTATATGAGATATGATATTCTTCTGACTGGGAACAGTCTTTTTTATGACATCTGTGGTGATTCATTGGTATATGTGATGAGTGTATTCATTACATGTTTAAATACCGGATGGTATGGTTTTCATATACCAGTGTTTCATAGATTACTAGGTTATCATCCCAGGATAACTTTTGCCGTATATACACATTTTTGGTATGCTTAATCTGTCCTGATATACAGGAAATACCTCTTTGATCTGTGAGGCGAAAAATTTGGGGTCCTTGCTGGGACAGTGTTATATATATATATATACTCCAATTGACACGTTGCTAGGAACTTTTGCAGCATTTATTATCTTTAGGGAGTTGAGTGGATACCATACCACTTTTCCAACGCTTTTTTGATCCCCTTTGTTTATATAGAGGTCTGCAGTGGACACCATACCACTGTCCTCTTTATTTTTGGTGGAATGACCATTAATCCTCCATATACTCGGTGAATCAACCGTTTAGACAAATTCTGTAGTATAGGACCTGAGTTTTTTGGTCCTTTATCTATTCTGGACCACTTTTGCCCCGCACTATTATATTTTCCATACTAAGTCCCCTGATAAAGTGTTGTGAGGGACATAGAAACATGTCGGGACATTTTTTAGTGTTAGGGCTTTATATATATAGGGTGAAGGTTCCGGACAGGGCCGCCCTTTTCGGGGCGCACTCCCTGTGTGTCTTTACGGGTGAGCTAGAATTTTTTTGTAGGTTAAGTTATTTGTTATTTTTCTTCTTCTCCTCATTTTTTAGAGATTATCATTAAAAGTGAAGTTTTAATACATGATTTATGTTGGTTAAGTTTCCACACCACCACCACAAAAAAATTCTATTCCCTCGTCCTCACCTAACGCACGCTGGCTGCGCTGTACCTAGGTGGAATGGGAAAAAAATACAATTCTGATACACAACAGTGGAGTTACTATGGTCTATTAGGTTGCATCTATATAAAATAACATGTTGCGTATGAAAAAAATAGCTATAACTATACAGACAATTTTCTATAGATGACGGCTCTATATAATGGTGATCCAGTCACCACCTAATACAGCGCTATACAAGCAGGAAATATCATCACCATAATATTACTGCACAAAAACCAATACTATCAATGATGCCATTATACAAAGACCAAATAATACCGCAACATCATGACCACTTATCACCACCACATAGTGATTGACTAATACTGTAAAATCTTGACCACATATCACCACCACATAGTGACCGAATAAAACCACCACACCATGACCACATATCACCACCTCTTAGTGACTGAATAATACCAACCCATATCATCACCACATAGTGACTGGATAGTACCACAACATATCACTACCATATAGAGACTGAATAGTACTACAAAACCATGACTGCATATCACTACCACATAGTGACTGAATAAAATCACCACCACATCGTGACTGGATAATACAGCCACATGTCACCACCACAAAGTGGCTGAATAATACCGCCATATATCACCACCACATAGTGACTTAATAATACCACCCCACCATGACCACATATCACCAGTAGTATAATGCTGTACCGTGTTAGCCACAGAAAGTAGTAGAATAGTGAAGAAATCAGGCGATACCTTTTAGAGGCTAACTGAGTATATTTGATAGTGAGCTTTCGAGAGGACTAGCTCTCTTCTTCAGACTGATGTTATACAACAAACTGAAAATACACAGACTTTTTATACACACAAGACATGGATCTTCAAAGGATCTTAGAATTCTTAAAAATAACAAAATGCGAAATATAGGTACAGCAGTTATTTACAACCTGTCAAGAATTAAACAGTCTGGAAACTTGTGAGGCATGACGGGAGTGATCAGTAATTATTTCTCTTATCTATATGCAATCAGGGGAGATTTGTTGCACTCACAGTTCACACATAGCTTGACATGAAGCTGGCATGAATATTTAACCCATTTTGCAGAGTTTTAAATTTTTGCATTAATTTATATTCCCATTCCTTCCTTAACATCAGTCTGAAGAAGAGAGCTAGTCCTCTCGAAAGCTCACTATCAAATATACTCAGTTAGCCTCTAAAAGGTATCGCCTGATTTCTTCACTATTCTACACATATCACCAGCACATAGTGACTGAGTAATACTGACACATATCACCACCTTATAGTGGTTGAATAATACTACCACACCATAACTACATATCACTACCACATAGTGACTGATTAATACAACCACATATAACCACCATATAGTAACTGAATAATACCACCATACCATGACATGTCACTACCACATAGTGACTGAGTAATACTGCCACATATCACCACCACATAGTGACTGAATAATACTGTCACATATCACAACCATAAAGTGACTGAATAATACAGATGTAACAAAGATTAACTTGTAGATAATGTACCATGATATTGCAGCAACAGAATATTAGCTCTTTCAATTTTTTTAATGGCATTTCTTACAGATAAGCACAGAAAAACACAGAAAGCCGTGATATTAGGTTCAGAATAAACTCTGTACATCTGTACCACCGTATTGTTCCTGAATATAAAACAATTTATACTATTAACCACTACACCAATATTCCGACCATAGAGGGGTGATACCAGTTGTACGTCAGACTGCCCATAAAAGTGACGTTTTCTTGATTGGGGTAATTTACTTTCCTTTTTGTTTTCCATCTGGCCCAGCCCTTTCATGCTGACTTCTCCCAGGCCACTACTCAACCTTGCAGAATTTACTATACAAACATCTTAGAATCCTTACTTTTCAAGCACCTTTCTACCTATTCCATTATTTTTTATTTTTCCACCTATATAGACGTATGAGGGCTTTTATTTTGTAGGACAAGATGTACTTTCTAAAAATTCAAACATATTTAATTTTCAAATTGCATGAAAACTTTTTTATCACAGTTTTTCCGATTTTTAAAGGATGTGAAATATTTTTTCATCTACGGTGTTCAGCGTATTGGATAATTTATGTTATATTTTAATAGATCGTACTTTTATGGACGTGGCAATACCAAATATGTGTAATTTTTTTATCATATCTTTTTTTACTTTAAAATTTTGGGTTTTATTTTATATCCATAATGTATGTATCTCTCACAGTGGGCGCTTAAAGAGGATCTATCACCTTAATCCTCATGAAGTAACAGAAGACTAAAATACAAACACTTTCTCAAATATGCTTCATTAGGAAAATCAAAGCATTTCACCTGTAATTCGTTTTTTTTTAAAAAAGCGCTGTCCCTTTAAGAAGCCTTTAAGTGCAATTGTGTGAAAGTAACTGATTCTGGCTGGGGTAGTTCACTGTGTAGGGGGGAGCCTGTAAGTCCCATATCACAAGCAGCAGTGTTTAAAATACAGTAGATGCCTGGTTCTTCCTGTTTCCCCGAAAATAAGACAGCGTCTTATATTAATTTTTGCCCCCTAAAGACGAGCTAAGACTTATTTTTAGGGGATTTTTTTTTTTTTATGAACAATAATTCATTTTTTATTGTTGAACAAAACAAACAACCCGTATTAATATACTGTAGTGATTTTCATCACAAACATCAGCATAAGCAGCCAAACTCTGAATTGCATAAAAAAATGCACTATGTCTTATTTTCGGGGGTGTCTTTTTTTCGGGGAAACAGGGTATGGAGGAGGAGGGTGAAGCAAACAGGTAAAGCCTGTCACACTATGTCATTCTCTTCTGCCTGCTGTACTGTGTGTAGTAAGAGACTCAGAATGTCATGTACAAGCAGCTATATCATCATATCCTCAGCTCCCCCTGCACAGTTAGTAGCTTCCACACAAGGATTTCTTCTAAATAAGGATGAATTTTGACCGAATTATGACCGAAGTGGGCAGAAACTTATCTTTGTAAGTAGCTAGGCTTTCTAACCTACAGCTTTGTCACCATGCTTACATTTGCAATCTATCTTGCTGCCTTTTTCTCCTTTCCTACCGCCCAGTCATGCCTCCAAACAACTCTATCCACATTAGCTCCTCTCTCCTTCCCTCTCCCATGCACGCATCTCATGCACTATTTACTTACTTTACCGACCCCAAACCATCCTCTTTCAGGGTGCTGCACAAACGCCGCTCATATTCATCACTGAATCATCTGCAATCACTTTTCATTCTCCTGCTTCTAGCTGCAGGAGACATCTCTCCCAACCCCGGTCCACCTTCCTTTACTGCTCATCCCACCTCCTCCTCTTTCCCCCACAGAAAACCCTGCTAACCTGCGTATCTTAGTTGTACTTCCTTTCCTCTCCCATTTAACTGGGCGCTGTGGAACGCCCGATCCGTCTGTAATAAACTCACTGCCGAGCATGACCTGTTCCTTTCTAACTCCCACTCTCCTAGCTCTCACAGAAACTTGGCTCCAGCAATCAGACACGCGAGTCCCTTGCCGCTTCACCTACGGCGGCCTACACTTCACCCACACCCCCGGGACCTGACAGGCCGGGTGGAGGAGTTGGCATACTTCTCTCTCCACACTGCACCTACCAGGTCATTCCTCCTGTACCCTCCCTCACTTTCCCCTTCTTTGAGGTCCACACCCTCAGACTCATCAGAGTCGCAGTTGTCTACATACCCCCCCGGGTCACCCGCCAGTTTTTGGATCATTTTGCTGCCTGGCTTCCTCATTTCCTCTCTACTGAAATACCCACAATCATCATGGGTGATTTCAACATCCCCATTGACGACCCTATGTCTCCTTCCGCCTCTCAGTTTCTTTCACTAACCTCTTCTCTTGGCCTCTCGCAGTTTCCAGACTCTCCAACTCACAAGGATGGGAACTCTCTTGATCTGGTCTTCTCTCGCCTCTGCTCAATTTCTAATCTTACCAACTCTCCTTATGAACTCTCTGATCATAAACCTCATCTCTTTTTCTATCAAGAAATTTCAGCCTTCTCTGACCCCACCTACCATCGCCCAAATTCCCAAATCTCCCCTCTATAAACACTCAGGAGCTCACAGACACCATACAGTCCTCACTGTCCCCAATCTCCTCTCTCTCCTGTCCTGACCTGGCTGTTAAACATTACAATGAAACTCTCACTACCACCCTGGACATGTTGGCACCACTCACACACCGCACCACCAGAGTCAGAAGCCCGCAGCTTTGGCACACGCCTAAGACTCGCCATCTGCAACGATGTTCAAGGTGTGTGAGCATCTGTGGAGAAAGTCAAAGCTACCTTTCAGACTTTCTCCACTACAATTCATGCTCAGGACCTACCACACTGCCCTTCACTGTGCCAACAAAATATTTCACCTCCCTCATCTCCACATTACACACAACCCAAAACGTCTGTTTGACACCCTTTCCCCTCCCTCCTCATGCCCAAAGCTCAAGCCCCGGTCACCTACCTCTGTGCTGAAGACCTGGCCACTCACTTCAAAGACAAAAATTTACAGCATCCGGCAAAACATCACATCACAATCCCCCAAAAAACACCCATCTGTCCCTCCCCGCACGTCCTCTAATTGCTCTCAGCCCTTGGACCCGACATCAGAAGAAGAAGTGTCCAGGCATCTCCTGTCTGATCGCCCCACCACATGCTCTAGTGACCCCATTCCATCCCACCTTGTCCAGTCCATTTCTCCAGCTGTCCTCTCTCACCTCCCTACAATCTGTAACCTCTCCTCTCCACTGGGATCTTTCCATACTTCCTTTAAACACGCTGTTATAACTCCTTACTTAAAAAGCCCTCTCTGGAACCCTCCTGCGCTGCCAACTACCGACCGTCTCTAACCTGCCCCTTCCATCTCCAAACTCCTGGAACGCTTGGTCTACTCTCGCCTACCCGCTTCTCTCTGCTAACCTCTTCAGACCCTCGCAAGGGGGTTTCCGCACCCCACACCACAAAACTGCTCTTAAAAAATTTTTAAAAATGATTTTTTGAAAAAAAAAATTCGGGGGTAATACCATTGCTGTTTTCTTCGGACTCTCTGCAGGTTTACACTGTTGATCCCCACCTCCTCCTCAACAGTCAGCGCCATCGGTATCCAGGACACCGCTCTCTCTTTGGTTCTTTCCTCCCTCTCTGCCGCCCCTTTTCAGTGTCCATTTTCGGTTTTACCTCCTCCCCCTTTTTCCTCCCACTGTGGGGTTTCCTCGGGATCCGTTTTTGGGGTCCTCCCCTCTTTTTCACTCTAAAACCCCCCCTTTGGGACAAACCATCATAGTTTTGGCTTCCGACCACCCTTAGCTGATAAACCAATATACACTTTTCCTCCCGAGACATCACCCTGCCCTGCTAAAAAACCCCCTGATTGTCTTCCCTTCTCTGACATCATGTCCTCTTCTATCAAAAATTAAACCACTAAAACGGAATTCTAGTCTTCCCCTTTAAAAACCAAAACCTCACCTGCTATTTTTCTCTCCGTGTGTCCCACCATAACTCCTAGACAGCAGGGGCCCTGTCTGGGGGTTATACTAGACTCAGATCTTTTCCCCCTAAAAACCCAAACCCTTTGGCTCGCTCCCGTTCTGCACCTCAAGAACCTCCAGAATCCTCCTTTTCTCACTGTGGGGAAAAACCCCAAACCCCCCATTGTTCTTCATTCTTTTCCCTCTTTATAGTAACTCCTTTCTTTCGGTCTCCCCCTCTGTAAAATCTCCCCCCTCCAACTTTTCCTGAAGCCACCAGGGTTGTCTTTTTTCCAGCCGCTATATGAGCCTTACCCCCTGTCAGTTCTGCACGGGTGCCTATTCGTACAGAATACAACATAAACTCATCACTCCACAATAGGCTCCACAGTGCTGTACCCCCAACATCCTGTCACCACTCTACCCCCCCCCTTTTCGCCTGTACTATCTAAGAACCACCTCATCACCGAACCTCCCATGCCCTTTTCCAAATTTTGCAGTATTGCACCAGTTCTTGGAACATGTTTCCCTGTGATCAGGCACATCACAACCCTCACATTTTAAAAGTGCGCTCTAAAAACTCACTTCTTAGACAACCCTATCAAACCCTAATTTTTAATCCCCCCAAATTCTGTAACATTCATCACTTCCTACATTTTTGGCACCCACAGGCACTTATCGTTAAGATGTAGGTTGGGATAGCGGGTTCTCCACTTTTTTACTTTAATACCCATATTTATGTAACATGGCGGGTCCATTGAAAACCCAAGCATTTTACCCTTTGTTTCACCCCCATACACCCTATAGATTGTAACTCTTGCGGCAGGGCCCTCACACCAAAGCGGGGCCCTCACCCTCGTGTCTCATTTGTCAGAGCTTTTTTAAAAATTAATGTCTGGTTTGTCTGTGCTTATTCCCCTTATTGAAAAGGCAGGGAATATTTTGGCCTTATAAATAAGATTATTTTTATTTAAGGTATGGTGAAATGGGGTGAGTCACAAAAGCGGGGCCCCCTTTTTTTGGGGCGATAGCCCCACCTGAACTGTCAGGACGTAATAGTAAAATGTAACTTCGCCTACCTCTGTCACCTTGGAGGGTTGTATAGACCTTTTGATTTGTGTAGTATTGTCCTTGTAAGAACTTAATAAATTAATAAAAGCTATATTTTAGATTTGGGTTAGTTACATTTTTATGTGAATTTTTGATTGGGTGGTAACCCCTTGTTATCAAGTAATTGTGAGTTGCATTTGAAAACATTAACTTGGATTTTATATGTTTCTTTTGGAGTAATGGTTTCTTCCTGGCAGAGTGGCCTTTCAGCTCATGTTGATACAGTATTTTTTCCTGTGGATAAGACACAACTTACCACTTCCCCACATCTTCACAAAGGGCTTTTGCTTTTTTTTGATTACATTCAAAAGTAAGACCAAAGACTTAATCCTGAGACACAGAACCCTCTCTTCCCCATGGTATAGGCTGGACTTACCCTTTGTTTGTACTTGTGTATAATTGTTTGTAAGATAAACAAGGCACTTCAGGGGTCTGGAAATTACACCCCAAGGACAATTTTTTCCCGATTCAGCCTGATTTTCGTTGGGCTTTTCCCCCTGATGTTACACACAGAAACACTTGTTTCTTTGTGCAATAAAATACATCCACAAGTCAGACACTTCCAAAGACACAACATCATCATATAGGCTGCTCCAAACTGTTTAAAGAGTGTTTGTAAACTTTTGACATTGCAGAAAGTAGTAAAAATGCCTTAAAATGTTTTTCTCTATCATTATTTTGGCATTTGGCAAACATAAATAATTTTGGTAATCCTAATTGACCTAAAACGAGTAAAGTTTATTCTGGTTTCATGTCAGATAGTGAGAAAAACATGCATATGTCTTTTTATATAGTGTATGTAAACTTCTGGTTTCAACTGTACCTGCCCATGGGGGACATTTACCTGCCTATAGGGGATCTAAACTACCTATGGAGGAACAGTTACCTTCCTATGGGCACCTATACCTGCCTATGGGGGACATTTACCTGCCTACAGAATATGGTTGGAAATTTACCTGCCTACAGACCGGGGGACATATACCTGTCTACAGACTGGGGCCCTATGTACCTATAACCTACTGGGGGGGCCAAATATACCTACCCACTTTATTGGGGTCTATATAGAAACGATTGGTGACTCCCCATCCCCGACAGCAGCCATCCGACTTTCCTATCATAGGAAAGCGGGTCACCAAGTTTTTCTATATAGATCCCCATTATGGGTATATAAACTCCGCAGTAGGTAGGTAGGTATATAGATGTTGGAAAAATAAGGATTTGAAAATATTTGTGTGGTAAATTCTGAGGAATGAGCCATGGCCGGGAGAAGACGTCATGATGGTTTGGGCCAGATGTAGAAGAATAATGAAAGTGAACGAGTTCAATCAGAAAACACACCAACTATGTATCCTTAAATGTAACTGCACTGTAATCAGTTATGTGTCTGCAGAGCCTGAGTACACTGGTACCTACCACTATACGGTCACTATATGGTGGTAAAATTCAGTCTGCACTTTATGGTCACTGTATGGCGGTAGAATAGAGTCTGTGTACATTAGTATCTACCACTATATGGTCAATGTATGGTGGAAATATTGGTTGCAGTGTAATGGTTTAGGTTCAGGCATGGTTTGGCAGCATCTCCCAGCTCTCCTGGATGCTAAAGAGGCTAGGAAAGGTTGGTGATGTCAAACCCCTCAATTAGATTTATTCCATAGCTGTTACACAGTAGTTGTTTGTAGTGGGTGTGACCTTTTGTGAAAGCGTTTGGCTTGTTATAAGGACGGAGTTTTCTATGCAAATTTTTTGGCGTTGCACATCCCTCTTTCGCTCCCAAAATTTCTGGTCACCTTAAATAAGATAATGATGGAAGTTATGGTATAGTATTAGAAGATAAGGAGGAAGCACAAAATGATTGGTGCAATATCTGAATATGGTCGTGCCTGTTCAGGCCTCATCACAGTCCTCTGCCCGTAAAGTACAGCAGAGACTGCACTTTTGGCTATGATTCTGTACCTGAAATATAAGTTTTCTTAGTGTCAGTCTGAACTCTGCTTGATACTAGCAATTGCTGTTTGGTGATTGAAAGGTTTCCACCACACCCATCTGGCTGCTTCTGCTTGTTCTAAGGTCTGAGCTGCAGATGGTTTAGGCTGAGTGGTGATTGACAATTGCCTTCACCACTCATCTCCTTTCTCTTCCAGTCTGGGTTCTGTGGTCTGGATGGCAATAGGCTAGGCCAGTCACGCCCTGGACCAGGACTCTGATATCCCATTTGTGATCACTTGTGTGCTAGTATTTTGCTGGTGATGGTCTCTTGTAGATTGAGATGGTGTTTCTTTCTGAATTCCTGACCTTTCTGTCTGCCTTCTTGACCTCCGTCTTTTGCCTACTGTCTCTGTACCATTTTGCTATCTCTGATTTGAGCCTTTTCTGCCTGACCATTCTTTATTGTGTTTGTCCGTCTTGTTGAGTTCTGTGTGCCATTTTACCAGCGTAGAAAACATCGCTCAGTTGTCACCGACCGCTTAAGGTCGGGCCAGCGAGTAGACAAGGATAGCTATGTGGGGGTTTAGCACTAGGGCTCATGTCTGTCTTTTCCTGTCACCCTTTCTTTGCCCCGGTGCCCCTTACAGGTGGTGGGAGAGACAACTAAAGCTAATGCAAGGAGAACAGACAATGACAAAGCAGAAAGGGCTCAAACCAGAGATAGCAAAATGGTACAGAGACAGTGAGAGTAAACTAAAAAGGACTCTATTGCATCCAGAAATCATAGTTGAAAATCCTATTTTTACTTGTATGGAATTCTTTAAGCATGTCCAGACCATATCTGTTTGTCCATGTTAGATCTGTGTTGTAACTGGAACAACTTTTTCAATTATTCAAAAGGTCTATGAAATTTTTCCAGAGAATGATACAATCATAGTTTCAATAAATATCATAAGGAGAATAGATGCGTGGGTTATTCAACAGTCTGTTCATACAATGAAACTGAGAATAAATTCCATTCATAAGAGCAGTAAAATGGAAATGTTAGAAACAGGAGGGACATTAGAGGTCTAATCAAACTTCAAGAAAACTGAGATACGTGGTCTCATCCCTAAATGTTTCAACTGGAGAAAATAGCAAAGCACCTCTTGAAAGAGCTGAAGAAGAACAACACATAAGGACTAAATAAAATAAAATCTCTAGGCAATAATTGGAGAAAGAAATAAAAATAATAAAATATAAAAACAATAAAAGGGAAAAGAGTGGAGGATCTGCAGCACAATAGCCAAATACAGCAGATACGGAGTTGCATCAAAATTGAAGACATATCTTGCAATGAGCAGTATTATTATAAATGTAATAATCTGGCATAATTCAAATCACGATTGTAGGGATCATAATTGCCAGGTTTTTTAATATTGCTCAATTTGCTCTGGGGCTTGGGTAATACATTCCTTTATCCGTTGATTGCTAGCTAACTCAGCAAACTATTCTTTTAGGGTCTGGATCCTATATATATATATATATATTTATATATATATATATATATATATATATATATATATATATATATATATATATACTGTATATGCATATTATCCAAAATACTATCTATTGTTCCCTCCCATTTGATATGGATCTAACATAATATTGGATGTGATTATTTTGATGCATGTTGAAATTTTATTTTTACATCTGATTATGCCCTGAATTAGCCCTAAGGATCATGTATTCATACTGTTGAAATTGGCTTTTTCTGTGGAACAAATTTTATAAAATTGCAGAATTTTATTCAATATATTGATTGCGGTTAAATCTATTTGGAATAATGCTTTGGGGCACTTAATCTGAATAATAATGTTAAAGGGACAGTGCCATCAGAAAGGGTATTTTTTTTTTAAAAACCAAATTTTCCGGGAAAAAAAATTTTTTTTTAAAATTTTTGGAAATATTTTGTTTTCGACACTGTAATGCAATAAAAAATGACATAAAAAATATTGTCCTTGTATAGCTGTGTGAAAGAACTTTTGTTTGGTAGGGCAGACTAATCTTACTTTACTTCAGCTGCTACTTATCTGTACATGGTCTCAAAAAAAATAGTAGGTTATGACATAACAATTGCTCTATTTTTCTCTTCACAGGAATAGATATTATTATACTAGACCACGAGCAATATGTGAAAGGAAAACGGGGTAATCTTTTTCTGCACTGGAGGGGGGGGAGGGGGGGAAAAATGGTTCATCACACTTATCAGGTAATTACTGTTAATATCTACACTTCTCAGACCAGAACTGACCAGAAAGAAGGACCCTCAATCACTCCTCTCACTCCTATCAGAGCCCACGGAAAGAATGTTAGAAAGAGTAGTGTACATAGGGGAACTGTAAAAAAAAAAGTATATAAAAGAAACAACCACCCACTGTTATAAATTCATATAACAGTCGCATATGGCTAGCCCATATGTGAAAATAAAAATGGTGCGGATGTGGTCCCTTTAAGCAAATGATGTCACTCTTTGTTCTTCTACCTTCCTAATCATAATAGAAAATTAAGACTTTTTCCAACTACATATATCTCTTTTAAATTAACTTGGTCAGGAAATAAGAGATATCTCATCTGCTCTGAGTGCCAAAAGGTTTTTTGGTTACCATCTGCTCCCCTTCTAATTGCCAGAGGAGGGAGTGATGTCACCAGGATAGTTGGCAGCTTGAGAACAGTGTGTTATCTCTAACACATGAATAAGATTAATTACTTTTTAATGTTTACTTAAAGCTCTGTGCCCGTACTCTATAGATTAAATACCCTGTAGTTATATCACTGCAAGAGCTGGGAATACTGAGTTAATATTCTAATCACTGCTATAGAACCACCCATAGCCTAACCTAACCTAAGGAAGTGTGGGTCTGAAGCTGCCTGTGGCACCATGAAACAGCATGGTGAGACAACCCCTTTAACTTCTGTTGCAATGGAATGAAGAGCAATATTGGTTGGTAAGTAATTTTTAAACTCTACCATTTAATAATATTTGAAAAACCTTCAAAGGCAGACCATAAGTTTAGCTGGAGAATAAGAAATGCCAGCAAGAAACCTAGTGCCTTTTTGGATCTTCGCTGATCTGTGCAGTTCCTGTTCTACAGTCTGTAAGAATTGCAAACCACAAATCAGTTAATTTTGGATGAAAGTCTGGTAAGTAGTCCATAAAACAATTTGATGTGTGCTATCTTTAGTTATGTCACAATGATTAACCCAGTAAAAGCTCTTGTCAAAGATTTGTTGTTACTGAAATGATGTCCATGCACAGAGCTAAGTGTGAAATTCTTGCACGTTGCATTGGCCATGGCATGGTTGATGCATTTTCCTGGAAGGACCATGACACAGTTCTTCCACATTTTTCTAAGGAGTGGCTGCTGAATCTTGGAATTAGTAGAGATTTTGTATCTTCAATCAAGAAAGGCTTTTATAGCAATCTGTTAAAAAAAAAAAGACTCATGGTAGGCATCCATCATTCATCAAAGTGCAGCAAATTAAAGTAAGTAAAGTCTTTTTCGTCAGTATAATGTGCGATATCTTGGTATTATTATTTTTATTCTTAACTGACTTAATCCTTTGTGTTTTTTTTCTTATAAGTCATAATACTCCTCATCTTCAGCACATCAGTTTTGCAATGGAAGGAAGAGCATTAGTGAAATAAGGCCATTTTCCCAATGGTTGGTAAGCAATTTTTAATACTTTACTATTCTTTAAAACGTAGACCATATGCAATCATCATACAAAAGAAAGCTAAAAAGCTTCACATTGAGATTGCATTTCTTAGTACTAAAAGCTTTTGTGATTTAAATAGAGAAAAGAAATGTTAGTATGCACAGAGAAATGCAGGCACATGAGGCGACCCAGTTGGTTTTTTGATCTTCATTGATCTCAAAAGTCCAGCTCAGGCTAATTCTATGGGTTGATAGTAAGGTAAGAATCCATCTCAAACACTTTGGTACTTCTTGTGCTATGTTAAAGCATTTCACAATGATAAACCCAGTAAAAGTTTTTGTAAAAGATTTGATTTTACTCAGTTGCTTTAAAATGATGAGAATGCACAGAGCAATGGACATGAAATACTTGTTCATTATATTGGACACAGCAGTGGGGGAACTACAGCCCTTTCAGAAGTCACCCTTTTGGATTCAATCACCTCATGGACTCATCTAGGGCGTGTATGTGAAACATTTGGGCACACAGGTGTTCCATATTTTTTTAGCATTGGGCCATGAAAATGGGGGAGGGAGGGATGCAGTTCCGCCATTGTTTTTTGGGCTTCAGTAACATTATAATTTTAATATGCGGGTCTGTACAATTACAAACATGAAAATTTTAGATAGTTTTTTTTTGTACTTTTATACAATAGAAATGCGTTTGTCAAAAATTGCGTTTTTACATCCTCGTAGTCTGATAACCATAACTTTTTATTTTTCTGTATACGGACCTGATTATGGGTTTATTTTTTTGCGGGATGAGTTGACGTTTATTGGTATCATTGTGGGGTCCATATGACGCTTTGATCACCTTTTATCAAGGTTTTTGAACAAAATACAGCAATCGTGGTAGTAGTTTTTATTTTTTACAGCGGTCACCATGCGGTATAAATGGCATACTAGGTGTACCCAGCAGGTCGATACAATTATAGTGATACCCAGTTTGTTTAATCTTTTATATTTTACTGCTTTTACACAATAAAAACACTTTTATTCAAAAAGGAAAGCACGTTTTTACGTTTTTGCATCGCCATAGTCTGAAAGCCATAACTATTTTATTTTTCTGTATACGGAGCTGTGTAGTGGCTTGTTTTTTGGGGGAGAGTTGACATTTTTATTGGTATCATTTTTTGGATGGACAAGACTTTTTGATCGCTTTTAAATCTGTTTTTTGGAAGGCAGGGTGAAGAAAATACTGCAATCCTTGTAGTGTTTTTTTTATTTTTAATTTGTAACAGCGCTCATCGTGCAGTATACATGACAAGTTAGTGTTACTCTGTGGGTCGATAAGATTACAGCAGTACCCAATTTATATTGTTTTTTTTACTATTATGTGTTTTAAAAAAATTTTTTTTTTTTGTGTGAAACAAGATTTATGCATCGCTATCTTCTGATAGCCATAACTTTTTAAATTTTTCGTATACAGAGCTGTGTAATGGCTTTTTTTTGCGGAATGAACTGACATTTTCATTGGTACATCTTTGGCATTTCTATGACTATTTGATAGCTTTTTATTCCATTTTATGTGCTGTGGGATGATCGAAAAATCGCAATTCTGTGCCTTTTTTCATGTTTTTTTTATTCTGTTCACTGTGCGGGTTAAATAACATGACAGATTTATAGGCTAGGTCATTACGCACGCAGTGATACCAAATATGCATACTTTATTTTTTATCTTTTTTGTGGTAATTGACATTTGTAAAGGGGAAAAGGGTGGTGTATGTGTATTTATTTTATTTTTTATGTTTACATTTTCCTTTTTTTTACTGTTTTTTTCACTTTTTATTTTTTTTACTTTTTCACATAGAGGACTTGTATCAGTGATCTTTAGATCACTATGTCCAGCCATGCCCACACAGCAGGGCATAGTGACGTCATGGCTGCTACAGGGGGACAGAAGGAGCTCCCTCCTTCTGTCTTTCCTTTAGCTGCAGCAATCGCAACAGATTGAGGCAGTTAAGGGGTTAATTGCCCGCTGCCGAAGTAAGCTCTGGCCACTCGCGAGGCCAGCTGTAATATACCGCTGGTCACATGCTACAATCTTGCGAGCTCCATTTGATGTACCCATACGTCAATTTGCGGAAACCCCTTCCCGACCATTACATATGGGTATGTCAAATGTCGGTAAGGGGTTAAAACAGATTTTGCAATCTTTAAAAAATACTAAATTGGAATAAGAAGAGATATGTCTTTTGTCTCACTTTTATGTCCAATAATAGATTTGTATTTTGGTGTTTTCCTCTTATGTCTTAAAAGGGTTGTACCATGAAGTAAAATTGACGTGGGAATCTTGCAAATTAAATAGTTAAAATTTTCACCATTCATCGTTATTAAAAATACCATTTTTTGTAGGTGCATAATAGAACAGCCAGAACAAGTTCACGGTGGTTTGTCTGAACCAAACTTGTCGTATTAGCACTACAATGCGCCTGTGTGTATGAACTGCAGAAGAACTGCTTCATACATTCTGGTGCATTCTACACTGCCTTGAAGCTATTTAGAACTGGCCTGTCAGTTGCCCTTAATATACTAAGGAAATAATTGAATTCAACAGAAGGTATATTTGAGCATTCAATAATTTGGTATACATTTTAAAACTACTAAAATCAATTATTTAATTTCTAAAAATGTCTAATACTTAAATTTGGCACATTTTTAAAAATGTCTATTCTAAATTTATGTTATCATTGTGGTTCATGCTGTGTGATAAATTTGGCAGATTCTTAGACACAGTTGTCAAACTCTTTACCACCGATTTATTGGCTCAGTTTGCACCAATGCCAACATTTTTGCATATTTTGGCACATGATGTTGTATGTATAGCCACACCTTTTTATGTGAAGCCACGCTCTTTCCTACCATTTGGGTTATAGGTTGACACCAAAGGGATTATGTATAACATAAAACACTATTATACAATAATTACTGTAATGTAGGAGTCAGACGATACTACTCAGGATCCCAGCATGTTTTAATTGCTGGTTTCCTAAGTAGTCATCAAGACTAAATCTTAGGATTATAGTCATCCATTAAAATGGTAAAAAGATTTTATAGCATAAAGGACTTGAAACTATGCAAGGTGGACTTAAATAAAGAAAACAGCTTTCATGCTATTCACTGGCACCTAAAGAATGGGAGCATTTTCTGGGCAATTTTTAAAGGGGTATTCCCATCTCATTAATCAGCTATCAACATGTGGGCAACAGTTAATTAGAATTATTACCAAATACATTGTACTTGACTTCAGAGCTAGAGCAATTATTATTTCCAGCTTAGTTTCACAAGCATCCCAAAGTTACCGATCATCTCTGCTCTTGCAGTGGTCGGTATGGTGACCTTACTCCCTCCTGTGCTGTCAGGGCTGTAAACTGACACTTATCTTTCTATGCAATTTCACAGATGAGTGTGAAGATAGATTAATCACTCTGCTTGTCTTTGGAATCTTCCGCTTATTACAAATACAGCTCTTCTAGCTCACATTTATAGCCAAGGATCCTGCTTGGTCAGCTTCATTGCTTTTCACAACCCCTCCATCAATCCCTTTAAGAAACACAGCTAGAAATAGGAGGCAGCAGCGCTGAAATGTCAGTCAGTGCTGTAGAACTGCCCATAGCTTGCACAGGAAGCAAAAGCTGAGGCAGTGGTGAAGAGCAGGGTCTGTGAAACAGCCAGATGGTGAAAACCACTTAGTTGTAGAGCAAATCCATATTCCAGTACTTATTTGTATTCGGTGCAATTAACAAACGTGCACCCATAGAGGAAGTACATGGGGTCTTACTATATCACAATATGCCTCCAATTTCATATATGGCATGCTCCTATGCATACTAAATTACAGAGGTAATTTCCACAAGGTGTATTGCTTGCAGTAATAAATATATCTCCCTTTTTAAGCTTTCAATAGACTATGATATGGTAGCAAGGAGGGTCCCTACTGCCAGACTACTAAGACTGTACAGCACCCTACATGTACCTCTGGATTGTGAATAAAGCTAGTGAGCAGCCAACTGCATCTGTTTTCTGAACTATCATTTACGTTTTGAATCATTCTTTTTTTACTTAAAAAATAGGTATGATAGGGAGAGTTCTAAGAGTATGTTCACACACTGTGTGGGATCCGTTTTTGGATCCGAAGAAAGCATTCAAAAGCGCTGCGTAAAATGCATCAAACTCTCATCCAATATGTGTGTTTGGATGCGTTTTGGCTGCAGCAGAAACGCACCGTATAGTTTTAACCCCTTAAGGACCAGGCGGTTTTTTTTGGTGACACGTTCGTTTTTCCCTCCTCGCCTTCTGAAAGCCATAACTTCTTTATTTTTCCACCTACATAGACACATGAGTGCTTTTATTTTGCGGGACAAGATGTACTTTCTAATGGTGTTATTCACTATACTATAGAATATACTGGGAAACCGCAAAAAATTCCAAATGGGACAAATTGTGAAAAAAATTTATTTTCGCCATGTTTACGGGGGTTTTGCTTTTACGGCGTTCAATCTTCGGTAATTATAATGTGTTATCTGTATTTTACAGGTTGTTAGCATCCGGCAATACCAAACATGTAGGGTTTCCGTTATTTTTGGTACCGTAAAAAATTCCAAACATTTTCTATTTTTTAAATTGCCCATT
>JAODAL010060241.1:0-21003 GCA_025379985.1 Phyllomedusa bahiana | reverse complement strand
CCCATTACTCCCTTTAATTTTCCGTTGTAAACAAAAAAATAAGAAGAGCATACATATAAGAAAGGAAAGAGGATCAGATAAAAATGGAAAAAAGGAAGAATAAAAGATGTGTTAAAAACAAAACTATAATGATCAAAAAGAAAATATGAACAAAATAATAAATGAACGCAGGAAAGTAGATAAAATAGTAGATAAAAACAAATATGTAAAAAAATGTAAGGAAATACAAAAGAAGAAAAAAAGAAGAGAAAAATGGGGGGGGTGGGGGTAAAGAGAGAAGAAGAAAGAAAAAGAGGAAGAAAAAAAGAAGGGGGTGGAAAAAAAAGAAAAAAGGAAAATCTTTGGGTGTCTCACCCTGTTGTCATTTCTGTTGTTTCGTTGCTGAAAATGAAGAAAAAATATATTAGGACAAAATACCAAACTAGGCATAAATCAAGAAAACAAGAAATCACACTCTATTAAGACCATTGGGATGTAATGTATCCAATCTGTGAATCCACAATGATTCTCTTTCTTTAAGCAAACGGATATGGTTGCCAGCCCTACGCGGTCTCTTGACCTGCTCTAAAATTTGAAACCGAAGCTGTGCTATGTTGTGTCCTGCCTCCTAGAAATGGTGAGGAACCGAGAGCCAGGTCTTACCACAATGTATTGAAGGTTTAAGGCTCGAAAGCCTACCTTTCATACATTGAATCGTTTCACCAATATAGAGTAACCCACATGGACACTTCAAAGCATATACGACAAAGCAACTGTCGCATGTGAATGCACGCTGTAATTAGAAATTCCTACCTGTCAGTGGATGTGTTATCATATTACCTTTAATGACACTTGAACAATGACAACAGTGGAAGCATGGAAAGGTGCCTTGTCTCGGGGAACAAAAACTGGCAGCCAGTGCCAAGGCAAATAGGATCATGGGGTGTATTAAAAGGGGCAATATAGAGATCTCTCCCAAGATTTATTTATACCCAGGACTTCTCTAAGAACAAGGGGTCATCCTCTACGTCTTGAGCAACGAAAGTTTCTACATAAACAAAGAAAGGGATTCTTTACTGTTAGAGCAGTGAGACTGTTTAACTCTCTGCCAGAGGAACTTGTCATGGTAAATTCTATAACAGAGTTCAAAAAGGGATTGGATGCATTTCTGGAGTGTAATAATATAATAAGTTATAGTGTCTAGGATTCTGGAGAACGATTGTTGACCAAGGGATTTTTCTGATTGCCAGATTGGAGTCGGGAAGGAATTTTATTCCCTAAAATGAGGACAATTGGCTTCTACCTCATTGGGGTTTTTTTGCCTTCCTCTCAATCAACACTTTAGCACAACAGGCTGAACTGGATAGATGTCTTGTCTTTTTTCAGCCTTACAAACTATGTAACTATGTGACTGGGTCAGTTCCCTTTTTGATGACCCTATGTCAGCCCTGACTAATGAGTCACGAATGTTCCTAGGTCTTTTGGAACATATTAGCACTGGATTTTGGAAAACCTCCAAATTGGGGTAGGCGTCCCTTAAAATGTGCCAGTGTTTCTTAATAATGTGATGGACTCCCACCATCCAAGGATGGTGGGTATTAACGAAGGGTAGCCTTATGGATTTAGGCTTGTCTGTCCTCACATTATCCAGGTCATGTCGCAAGATATTTATCTGGGTATCCCCAATGTCTCTAATCTCAAATGTCCCTGATCAAGGTCAGAGACAATCCTTTCAACCCTCATAAGCTGTGATTTGGGTAAGGCTTTCTTTACATGAATCGGGTGGCAACTCCTAAAATGAAATAGATTATTTTTGTCAGTTTGCTTCACATATAGATCTGTGCTCAAAGTGTTTTCTGTATTCCTAATCACCAATACATCGAGAAATGGTAGTTGATGTAAATCATATTGTACCGTAAACTGCAGCTCTGGTCTGATAGAATTTAGCCACACAACAAAGTTTCTCAAGGAAGTTTCATCCCCTTCCCAAATACAGAACACATCATCTACATATCTCTTCCACACCTTCGCATATTGTTGGAAGAGACTATTCTGGTACACATATTGTTCTTCAAAATATGCCATATACTTGTTAGTGTAAGGGGGGGCCATATTAGACTCCATTGCTGTACCTATCCTCTGGGCATAAAATGTTTCCTCAAACATAAAATAGCTTTCCTCAAGGACCAGAGTTAGCAGATCTCTACAACAAGCAAGTTCATCTGTGGACATGTCTAACTTGGTTAGTAGGGCAATGGTGGCCTCGATCCCTTTCTGATGATCAATCGACGTATATAAGCTACATACGTCGAAAGAGACCAGAAGGGCGGTGTCAGAAATTCAATTAACTGACTTCAATACGGACAAAAAATGACCCGTATCCAGGAGATAAGATGTCGTTGTTCGTACCAAAGGACTCAGAATCTTCTCCAAATATTAAGATATTGGAGAAAAAAACGAATCCGTTGAAGCCACTATAGGTCTACCAGGGGGCTTGTTCAGACTTTTATGAACCTTAGGTAGCACATAGAAGACTGGGGTAACTGGATCTTCTGCTACCAAAAAATAATATGTGGGTTTATCAATAACACCTTTCATGAGATAATGGTCAAGGGTATTCTGAATCCTTCCCTTAATCTGAAAAATTGGATCTGAATTCAAAGGGGTATAGGTAGTAGTTCAAAATTTTATTGCAAAAATTAAAATGAGCAAGCAAGCACAGGCATGATGATGCACGGCGACGCGTTTTGGGGTGTTACCCCTTCATCATAGCTAGAGATGGGCGGATTGATTCTAACAAAGTGGAATTCGTTTAGAATTTCAGGAAAACTTCTATTCTGAAAGAAGTCGAAGTTTTGGGGTGATTCGCGGGAACGAAGTGTGTTTTTTGATTGATGAAAAGAGCTGCGAGCACATGGCTTTACATGGGGCAAAGAAGTCTGGGAGGAAGAAAGGTTACCAACATGAACAGACAATAATGAAGCCAATCAAAGACACGCGGAATTCTGTGACGAGTCACCCCCCAAGCACTATATAAGTCCGGACACGACGCTGGGCAGCTCACACTCCTCTCACTGTCTGTGTAGGGAAGGTGCAGCCGCTGCTGCTCATTATATTTCACACCTAAAGAATTCACCTTTTATTCAGAGATTTTTGGGGCGTGTCACAGCTGTCTCAGAGACTGCTTCTCTTCCGTTCTACATTCTGATTTTGTGGGTATTGGAACTGAATTCCAGTGTGCGGCCATATTTCAGGTACTTATACATTTTAATGCATCCTGCTCAGTTCTTGACACATTGAATATCCAAGGGTTATCTAGCCCTGTACTGTTGTATTCATTTAAAGAAACAGAGCGTTTTTTACAATCAAATACCACTAATTTTTGGTTGCTCATTTAATTTTAACGCAATTTAGATCAGGGGTTAATTAAGCGTTGTTCCAGCTGTTGTGGTCACTAAAAGAAACTTCTTGTTCACCGCCAAAGAAGAAATTGCACTCTGCAGCAAATTCATATCCGAAGGTTAATTACAAATTTTCTGTTGTTATGTTCTGTAAAAAAATACACAGCGTTTTTAACACGCTAACAAAGCTGTAATTGTTGGCATCACATTTCTTTTGAGCAATTTACATCCAAGGTTAACTAAGTATTATTCTGCCGTTGTACTTAGTAAGAAACTTCTTTATCACCGCCAAATCAAAATTAGGGCTGTAGCCCATAATTCATATCCGAAGGTAATTAAAGCCTGTTTTTTGCTTTTATATTCAGTAAAAATACACAGTGGTTTTTTAAAACGGCACTACAAGTAAATTTTTCCTGGCCATTTGATGTAGCGCAATTTATATCCAAAGGTTACCCAGCTTGTTAGTGGTTCATTGTGGGTCAAAATACAGGTGTGTATTTATCAATATACAATATCTTATAAACAGAGTCTGTACATTGTTAGAACAAACAGTAGTCCAGACAGAGAGGTGCAAGGCTCTTCACATGCAAGTAGCATGGCACAAACATTCCTGGAGCAGGCACAGGTCACAGCACAGCAAGGGACGTCGCAGGCAGGTCACCTCGGAGAGGCCAGAACTGCCACTGTCATCTAGCGGTCCAGTGTGTTTTTAGCAACCAATGGTTCTTGATTGGTTTGACTAGGTCGCCACTTCCTCCAGATGACAACGACAACCCCAGCCAAGAGTCGGTGGGAACGTCAACACAACCCTTATTGGAAGGCCCAGGAGCAGGTCCAGCGGCCCTTCACCTGTCCTCAACCCGCCACTGTCCCATCCGTTTCCCCTCAGCCAGAGATCTACTAATGTGGTCTGGGCTCAGCGCCCTAAACAGCGAGGACGAACAATTTGATACAGTCATCAGCTACTTGGCAACGAAGAGGTGGGCCATGACACCCCCTGCTCTTCAGTATTGATGTGGGAGAGTGCAATGGGAGGTTTTTTTGGCGAGCGTGAGCCTCTGCATACCAAGACAATTGAGGAGGACAGCATGACAATAGTCAAACGCATGAAGTATAAACGTGGTGGTTTGAATCCAGTTTCTGATTACACACCAGTTTTGTTCAAATGCAGCGATGGAACATGAACTAAAGGAGCACCATATTACAGAATTGTTTTAGGTGCTATTTGCATTCTGTGCCATTGTTTGATGAATTCAGTACAAAACTGGAATGGGACAGAAAAAAAAAAAAAAGAAGCAAAAGACAAAACTGCAAACTGGCGTTGTATGAAAAAGGGGAGGCCCTCCCCTGTTAATTGGAAAAAGGAGAGGCCCATCCCCTGTTAACGTGTGAAAAAGGAGAGCCCTCCCTTGTTAAAGGTGAAAAAGGGGAGGGCCCTCCTCTGTTAAAGTGGAAAAAAGGAGGCCCCCCCTGTTACCTGTTCATCAATTTTCCCCGCGTGTTCAATACATTCCTCTGTTAGAAATATATTTATTCCTGTTTCATCAATTTCCCCCTGTGTCATAAAATTCCGCCTGTTAATATATTTAATTCCTGTTCATCAATTTTTCCCCCAGTTCATCAGTTCCTGTCTCCCTTGTACCCTTCCTTTCTACACGTTACCTGACCTCAAATCTCCGCCGCCTGCCCCTGACCTGTAGGCCTAACCTTGACTACATTTTCGTCTTAACGATTCGTGCCTTGCTGCGCCTTGGCTGCCACCCACCCGCCACAGCAAACTATCACGGCCAGGGTTAGCGACCTGGTAACTCCCCGCCGCAAACAAGTCCCATCCCACTTGCGGCGGGCTCTGGTGAAAACCGGGACCATACTAGATCCCGCCTCCCTGGCGTGGCTATTGGCAATCGTGCGGTGGTCCAGTGGATCCACTACCCGCGGTCCGTGACAACATGAAGCAGTGGAATGAAGTTAGCCATCCCGTAGCCCTGACGAGTGCTAAATAACGCATGTATGCTTGCAAGGGCCTGAGCAAGACGGCAGGAGTCACGCATTGAGCTGCCACTGTCACCATTAAAATTACACAGGGGTATACTCACCTGTCCGCATTGATCAGCAATAAACCATAATAGCCTTTCTTTCTCTTTCATAGAGTCATTCAACATATGGAGGCAGTTAAACTATACCCGGTTGGAAATGTCACATATCGCCTATGTTGGGAGGCCGGTGTGCCCTGCAGCTTAAGGAGTGTGATTGGTGGTGTACAGAACGCTGAAAGTGCATGCAAATGGGTTTCCAGGCCCTTTTATAAGAATGTCTTCTGCAGATGTGTGTCAGACCTTGAACAACCTGATTGAGCATTTGTTCGCCCAGGGAATCATCCTGGTCCACTGTGGATACATCAAAAATCGTAAAGGCCTGTTCCCCCTGTTAATTATTTATTCTTGTTCATCAATTTCCCCCTGTTCCAATAAATTCCCCTGTTATTATATTTATTTTTGTCATCAATTCCCCCTGTGCAATACTTTCCCCCCATATATTAAATATAAATAACAAAAATATAGTATTCCTTGTTCAATAATTCCCGTGTTAATAATAATTATTCCTGTTCATCAATAGCCCCTTGTTCATATAATATTTCCCCCTGTTAATATATTTAATTACCTTTCATCACAATTATTTTTTCCCCCTGATCCATCATTTCCTTCTTGCCATTACCCGACCCTTTTCAGCTACGAATCCCTACCTCAAAATCTCCCCCACCTGCCCTGACCTGTTGCCTGACCTTTGACTACGATTTCGTCGTAAACGATTCCTGTACCTCCTCCTTGGCTGCCACCTACAAGCTAGTCGCCGCCAGGGGTAGCGACCTGGTAGGTCACCTGCCCGCAGAAAGTCCATCCTGGCCTTCGGCGGGCTCTGGAGAAAACCGAGCTACTTAGATTAGACCCCGCGCCCAAGCGGTAGTCCAGATGAGCCACTCACCCTGTCCGTTTACAAATGGGCTGAAGGATGCCAAGTTTCCTGGCCGTTTATTTCTTTGAATGGTGCCAGAGTCCACCACTTGAAAAGGGAGGGACTGCAGTACCACCAACTTGGACAGGAGCAACGGTCAGCTTCTGCACTTAGGGATGGCTAGACGCATACTGCTGCTCTTGGCAATTGTTTCATGTGAAGACTGCTGGCACCAGAGTGCCGAGAGCAGGAGTATCTGGACCGGTAGATATGTAATAGGCAGGGAGTTTGTCTTCGGCAGAAGGTGTGAAGCCATGACTGCCTGAAATTAGAGACGTGCCCACTGGGTGCTACAGCAGCCGGTTGGGACAGGATGACCACCACATCTGAAAAACAACGAATGGTGGACACTGCCTATGTTGATGCAGGGCCGTGGTAAACTAAAACGTTAGGTCCCTCTGTCATGCTTACTATTCTGCTCACAGATTCACATATAGTTATGTTCAACCCTCCGCTGGTGTCCTCTCCGTCAAAAAACTGGCACACTGCCGAGTAGGTGATTTTTACCACCAAAGCGCTGCACTGACTGACTGTTACCGCCGCTGACTCCTGTGAGCCCTGTGCTGCAACTTTCGGGACCTCAAAGTGGGTTGGGTCTAAATCGGGCCGTTTGGCTTCCCAAACCGCTCACTGCCCTGCCACCCTGCTGTCCTCCTGCCACACTCTCCGAATTATGGCTCTGACAACGCAAGCTGCTTCTCTCTTTCTCCCTATGATAATGATGAACCCTGTACACTGTTGGTCTGGGTCAGCTTGATAGCAAAACAATGGCTTTTTAGAAACCACCAGTATGCTGAATGACACGCCAACTTAACATCTCCGGCCCAGACATAACTCTCTACTGTCAGATCCCAGTTGTCTGTCGTCCAAAGCCTCCTTCTTCTCCTCCCGTCTCTGAAAACTTCATGTAGGGATAACGAAATGCTTCCAGGGCCAGGACAATGGGTAGTCGAGTGTAGGCGACCTAGTAGGGCTCCACTTCATCCCAGGAAGAAAAGAGGGCACAAGGAGGCATGGAGTGGACTGAATTTTCCGTTTGGGGGGGAAATTTATGCCTTGTTTAACTAGGGGACCTAAAAAACTTGTCCCCCCGCCTCGCCCCCCTTTCCCGGCTCCCAGGTGCGATCGGAAATCGATAGTGTTTGCCTTTCACCCCCGTCCCCTCAATGGGGTCGCTGTACAAAGCCTTTACCCTCTTAAAATAACCCCCATTCAACTCTCCTCACACATTTGCCCGCTTTCAAGAAGCGCGCATGGCATCCCCACCTTTTTTCTGCCCCCCTTTTCTCAAATAGTTGATCCTCACTGTAAGTGGCTGGTGGGGGAAAAGATTCTAACGAAATGGAATTCGTTTAAAATTTCAAGAAAACTTGTTTAAACGAAAGCGAAGTTTTGGGGACCCGCTGAACGAATGTCTTTTGATTTATAAAATGGGGTGCGAGCACCCCGGGGTTTTCATGGGGCAAAATACCTGGGAAGAAGAAGGGCATAGCCGCAGACATGTGCAAAAATGGCCCCAAACAGAGACCCGGGGGGTTCTGTGAGTCACGCACTATTAAGTCCGGGCGCGACGCTGGGGGTCACACTCCTCTCACTGACGACAGGGGGGGGCGCCGCGGCTGTTTAAACTCTACTGAAAAACTGATTTTTTTAACCATTTTTGCTGGGTGGGGTTTTAGCTTGTCTCAGAGAAGGGTTCTCTAAAGTTCATTTCTGATTTTTGGGGGGATTGGACTGAAAAAGGGCAAAAAAGAAAATGGACACCCGTAGGAAAATTTGATAAAATCCAAAACGATTTATTGTAGTTTCTTTAAAATCAGCCACAGTGAAACCACATGGAAGACAACGTGCGCAACAGTAAACAGACAGAGGGGTGATGAGCTGATGCGTTTCGGGCTTAATTCAGCCCTTAGTCATTTTAAAGAAACTATAATAAATCGTTTTGGATTTTATCTACATTCCTACCGGTGCCAATCCATTTTCTTTGTTGGTCTACAAGCATTCGGCGTGTCATGGACGCGGATTGAGGCACGGTAATGCCACGAGTCTAGCAGACTTAATATGCCAAGGTGAGCTGCCTTTTTCGTTTACTCTTACTATTGGATCAGAAGTCCAGTGTGCGTCCAATGCAGCTGCATATACATTTTAATGCTATCTGCTCACAGCACATTGAATATCCAAGGGGGATCTAAGCCTGTTCCTGTTGTATTCATTTAAAGAAACAGCGTTTTTACAATACAAATACCACTTCATTTTTGGCTGCTCAATTCTTTTGCGCAATTTACATCCAGGGGTTAATTAAGCGTTGTTCTGCTGTTGTGGTGACTAAAATAAACCGTCTTTTTCACCGCCAAAAAATACATTTTTCCTGTAGCCTAATTCACAAGCGAAGGTTAATTACAATTTTTTCTCTTGTTGTGTAGCGTAGAAAACATGCCATTGTAACACACTACAAAGCTCGTAGTTTGTGGTTGCTCAATTGTTTGGCGCAATTTACATCCAGGGGTTAATTAAGCGTTGTTTTTCTGCTGTGGTGACTAAAATAAAAAGTCTTTCACCGCCAAAAAATACATTTTTCCTGTAGCCTAATTCACAAGCGAAGGTTAATTAAAATTTTTTCTCTTGTTGTGTAGCGTAAAAAACACGCCATTGTAACACGATACAAAGCTCGTAGTTTGTGGTTGCTCAATTGTTTGGCGCAATTTACATCCAGGGGTTAATTAAGCGTTGTTCTGCAGTTGTACTCAGTATAAGAAACTTTGTTTTTCACCACCACGGAAGAAATTCTGTAGCATAATTCATATCCGAAGGTTAATTAAGCCTGTTTGTGCTTTTATATTCAGTAAAATACACAGAGTTTTTAAACGGCACATACAAGTCAATTTTTCCTGCCCATTTGTGGAGCGCAATTTATATCCAAGGGTTACGCAAGCTTCTTAGTGGGTTCATTTGGAGTCAAATACAGGGTATGTATTTATCATATACAGATATCTTCATCAAACAGTGTCTGTACATTTTAGAGCAAACAGTATGTCAGACAGAGAGGTGGAAGACTCTTCACCTGCGAGTGGCAGAGGCACAAACATTCCAGGCCCAGGTCGCAGCACAGCAAGGGGATGTCACAGCAGGGGTCACTCGGTGAGGCCACAACTGCCGCCGTCATCTAGCGGCCGTGTGTTGTTCAGCAACCCAATGGTTCTTGATTGGTTGACTAGGTCATCCACTTCCTCCCAGATGACATCTGACAACCCCAGCCAAGAGTCGGTGGGAAACTCAGACACAACCCTTAGTTGGCATGGCCGGGAGGGGGTTCAGCGGCCCTCCACCTGACCTCAACCCGCCTCTGTCCCATCCGGTTCCCTCAGCCAGAGATCTACTATGTGGTCTGGGCTCAGCGCCACTATATAGCGAGGATGAACAATTTGAGGAGGGCAGTCAGCAGCTACTTTGCATCGAAGAAATGGGGCCAGTATCCCCTGCTTCTTGCAGTAGGCGGCAAAGTATAGATGTTGAGAGTGGCATGGGAGGTCATGTTGTGAGGGGTCAGCCTCTGCATACCAAGACTGGTGATGAGGACAGCAGTGACGATGAAACACAAATAGATGATGATGTAGCCGACCGCACTTGGGAGCCGGGTGAGGCAAGGGCTTCATCATCGTCAGGAGAAGAGGGCGTCAGCTTGCGCGTCAGGCAGCGGCGCAGCCAGCAAGTGGGTTGTGTGGCCATGAGTCAGCAGGATAGCAGCAATGTGAGGTCGGGAGCCAAGCGGCCACGGGGTAAAAAACCTGCTTCGCAGGTCCAAGAAAGTAGCGACACAGGGGCTCAGCGAGGCAGCGGCGGCAGTAGTCACTCAGTGCGGAGAGTTGGCGGTAAAATCCGATACTCGGCGGTGGCAGTTCTTTGCTAAGACACCGGAGGAGCCGAATATGGGTATATGTAGAATCTGTGGGCAGAAAGTGAAGCGTGGCCAAGGAGCTAACGTTGGCACCACGGCCCTGCGTCAGCACATGCAGCGTCACCATCCGGTGGCCTGGGAGAAACGTGGCTCAGATGTGGTGGTCCATCCTGCCGCCGCAGCAACAGCAACAGCAGCTGCCATTGCAGCCAGTCAAGGCTTCACCACCTCTGCAGCAGGGAGCTGTTTCTCTTTGACATCATCTCCCGGTCCAGATGCTCCTGCTCCTCGCTACTCATGGCGCCAGCAGTTGTTCAGCGAGGCGATTGCAAAGAGACAACAGTATGCGTCCAACCATCCTAAGGTGCAGAAGCTGACCGTGTTCCTGTTCAAGTTGTTGGTGCTGCAGTCCCTCCCTTTCCAAATGGTGGACTCTGCACCGTTCAGAGAACTAATGGCTTGTGCTGAGCCGAGATGGAGAGGTTCCAAGCCGTAATTTCTTTTCAAAAAAGGCAGTACCAGCCTTCATAAATATGTAGAACAGAAGGTGGGCCAGTCCTTGAGCTTATCGGTTTGTTACAAGGTGCACGGCAGCGCGGACGTCTGGAGCTGTAACTATGGTCAGGGCCAGTATATGTCCTTTACGGCCCACTGGGTGAATGTGCTTCCTGCCCAGGCACACCAACAACTTGGACAGGAGACGCCGCTTTCTCCCCTTGGCTGGGGTTGTCAGATGTCATCTGGGAGAAAGTGTATGATCTAGTGTGTGGTCAACATATGGCCGGTAGATGACACCGGATGCTGTGGCTTCACAGGGTGACCCCTTACTGTGCTGCGATCTGTGTTGGCTCCAGTAACCTACTACTGTGTTCTTTGACGGTATGGTAGGATCGTAGTCCTCAGCTTGTTTTTTTCCAACTGTCGCTGCCATGACTTTATCAGGCTACATTCCCGCTTCAGTTTTTTGGTCAGTTTTGCCCTCTTAAGTGCCCAGGGAATTCTATAGTGAAGCGATTCTAAGAGTGGCGGCAGTCATATGCGTGTCATACTAAAACCAACATTATATGAAGACCAAACCAACTCCCCTCCCATATTTAAGCATGGCACAAACATTTTACAGCACCCTACAGGCTCTGTGCAGCCTGGAATAGCTGTTTTTTAACGCAATTCGTCCCGAAGTAATTCAGACCGAAACAAATTTTGTCGGAAAATTCGGCAAAGTTGCCGAATCGAATTTTTGAGAAATTCGCCCATCTCTAGTCATAGCTAATGCCGTAGCTATGACGAAGAGGTAACACCCCGAACTGCGTCGCCGTGCATCATCATACCTGTGCTTGCTCATTTTAATTTTTGCAACAAAATGTTGAACTTTTAATATTGGCCATTGGATTGCTGGACAACGCTTTGTTCTGCTGCATATGTTCCTTTCTGCCTGGAGGGTCCGTGCAATCCCTTTACCAAGTGTTGAGCTGATTCATAGTTACATAGTATAGTTACATAGTTTGTGCAGTTGAAAAAAGACACATGTCCATCAAGTTCAACCAAGGGTGGGGAAAATGTGGGTGATTCTGTTCGCTTTTTGCATGTTCGTATAGGTAGTAGTATCAGATAGCTGTCTCATAATTTAATTACGATAATCTCCTTTATTCATTACTACAATGGCTCCCCCTTTATCCGCCGGTTTTATGATAATATTCTTATGTCTTTTAAGTGACTCGATTGTTCTAGTCTCCTTGGGGGTTAGATTGCCATGTGTCTTACTCTTACCCATTTCACCCAAATATTGAACCACTTCTCTCTGAACAATGGAGATATAGGTCTCTACTGGATGGTAAGTCCTAGGAGGACTATATTGACTACTTTTCCGTAGTCCTAAATTTTTAATGGCCATACGATTAGAATCAGGTACCATGCAGCCTGTATCGGATTCTGCAAGGTGTATCTTATGTCTTAGGGACCTAAAAAAAGAATATAGTTCCTGTTGTAACCTAAAAATAGATACGGGGTGGGACAGAACGATAGCCCTTTCTGCAAAATGGCATATTCTACTGGTGACAGCACACAAGAGGAAGTATTGATGACCAGATTGTCTTCAATTAGCGCAGTCTCAGCTGGGAGCGAGTTACAATCATTGGTGGTAAGTTTGCAGGATCTTCTACCCGCCCTCCTAATAGGTCTCTTCCTCGGTATGTCCTTTTCGGTTTGGATAAAAAAGCGACATGGCGCTACTGCACATGCTCGATGCCTTTCTCTTTTTGGCACTACATTTCCCATACACACTGGTGCAGGAGGTGATGTCTTGTACACTGACGACTTCCGGTTTCGGCGGACGCAATATGAATCTTATTTCAACTCGCCTTTCCCTTACATTGTTCAGCTGGCTCCTTTCTCTCTCAGGGCTATGGCCCCTAAATTCTTCCACATGCTCATCCTTCTGGTAAGCAACTTTTTGAGGGCATAATAGGAATATGGGCAGGTTTTTATTTTTATTCATTCTGCATTTTCATTTGTAATGATAGCTCCTATATACTATATGTGTATATGTGTATCTTTAGGAACATGTATATACTCTCAAGCAGTATTTCTTGGTTATTACACATATTATATGTATTAACTTAGGGCAAGCTTCTGTATACCTGTATACTAAGGACATTCCACTATGTTTATTATTCATATATTATACGGAGATTTGTTATATTATTATACAATTGCTATTGGTGGAACAATATATGTATATATGTACATTTGTAGATATTATATATCTCACCCATTATTCTTTGTATGCATTTGTCTCATTGTATGTATTTTTGTTTGTTTTGCAGTAACTTTTTTGATAAAGGTCTGTTGACCGAAACGTCAGTTGTATAAAGTCATCAATAATGATTGCATTTATGTTGGAGCCTGTAGATAAATCACAAATAAAACGTGTTGATTTTTCATCATATAATCTCTGAGTGCAGTCAATTTGACAATATATAGGGCCCCAAGCACTTAGTTGTATAAAAAGGGCCCTCCAGCAGGTATATATATATAGGTTCCCCCAGCACTTAGATATATATGCCCCCCAGCACTTAGGTATATATGCCCCCCAGCACTTAGGTGTATATATAGGGCTCCCCAGCACTTAGAGGTATATATAGGGCCTCCCAGAACTTAGGTATGTATAGGGCCCCCCTGCACTTAGGTATATACAGGGCTACCATGCACTTAGTTATATATAGGTACCCGACACTTAGATATATATAGGGCCCACAGCACTTTGGTATATATAGGGCTCCTAGCACTCAGGTATATAAAGGGGCCCCAGCACTTAGTTAGGTGCATATATAGGTCCCTCCATCACTTAGGTATATATAGGGCCCCCATCACTAAGGTATACTTAGGTCCCCCCCAGTATTTAGGTATATGTAGGGCACCCCAGCACTTATGTATATATAGGACCCCCCCAGCACTTAGGTGTATATATAATGCTCCCCAGAACTTAGATACACATAGGGCCCCCCAGAATTTAAGTATATATAGGGGCCTCCTTCACTTAGGTATACATAGGGCCCCCAGCACTTAGTTTGGTATATAGGGCTTCCCAGAACTTAGGTATATATAGGGCTCCACAGCACTAGGGTGTATATATAGGGCCCCCCAATCACTTAGGCATTTAAAGGGCCCCCATCACTTTGGAATATATAGGGCTTCCCAGCACATAGGAATATATGGGGCCCCCAGCACTTAGTTTGGTATAAATAGGGCCCCCCGAAATTAGTTTGGTTTATAGGGCTACCCAGCACTTAGGCATTTGTAGTGCTCCCCAGCACTTAGTTATACATAGGACCACCCAACACTTAGTTTGGTATATATAGGGCCACCCAGCACTTAGTTTGCTATACATAGGGCTTCCCAGCAGTTAGTTTGGTATACATAAGGCTTCCCAGACTTAGGTATATATAGGGCTCCCCAGCACTTAGTTAGGTGTTTTAATAGGGCCCCCTGACACTTAGGTACATATAGGGCCCGCAGCACTTAAGTATAAAGAGCCAGAGCTGTCTTAACAGCATTATGGGCCCCTGGGCAGAGCGGTGAACTGGGCCCCCCAACCAACGCAGAATACAGATAACACATCAACAAAAAATAAACCCCATAAAAATAAAACCACCGCAAACATGGTGCAAGTACATTTTTTTTTCACAGTTCACCCCACTTACAATTTTTTTTTCAAATTCCCAGTACATTACATGGTCCGTTCATGGCACCATTAAAACGAATATCTTGGCCCACAAAAAACAAGCCCTTATGTGTCTATGTAGATAAAAATTAAAACCACTCTTTTTATGCAGAATTGACGTACCACATCCAGGGCCGTGTTTACAGCTCAGGTTGCTCTAGGCTCTGAGCTTGAAAATGCCCCTCAACCATATGCAGCTGGCTGATTATTACAGCTGACACCCACCACTAACAGCAGGGAACAAAGCCAGCCCCGATTCCTGCTGTTTAAACCTTTAATGACAAACGCGGCGATCACCCCAATGGTCCTCCCTCCCACAAGAATCGCAGAATGCAGTTCAGTTGCCATGGCAGCTGTAAGCCTAATGAAGGCTTCCATAGCCGCCATCTTGGTACACCCTTCTGAACAATTTTTATGATTCAGAAGGATGTAAAAGTAATTGTGCCGCCTTGTGGTCAAGTACCCTAGGGGGACTGAATGTACAATTAAAAAAGTTTTAAAAGTATTACAAAATAATAAAAAAATATTAAAAATTCAAATCACCACCCTTTTGCCATTTCACAGATAGAATAAGAAAAATTTTAAAAAAAATTACACATAATTGGTATCGCCACATCCGTAAAAGTCTGATCTATTAAAATATAACATCACAACATAGAAGAAAAACTTCCAAATGCCAAAATTACAGGTTTTTTTGGCTATTTCACATCCTCTAAAAATTGGAATAAAAAGTTGTATGTATCACAAAATGGTACCAAAAAGAACTGTACTTCGCACTGCAAAAAATGCCCCCTCCCTGAGGTTCATAGGTGGAAGAACCAAAAAGTTATTGGTCACAGAAAATGGCACTGTGGAGGAAATTTAAGAAATAGAAATTACATATTTGGTACAACCTGCAGAAAGCAGATAACACATCAGTTATACCGAAGCGTGAGCAACATAAAAACTCCCTCAAACATGTATGTATGTATGATATGAAGCATAAACCAGAGAGACACCTTTGGATTTCTGCCGCATATACCCCTTTTTTCTTTAGGGTATGTTCACACGCCGTCTTTTTATTCCGTACTATGGGGCGTAATTGCACTGCAATGCGCCCCGAAATATGTCCTGTAACTACGGCAATCATAGCTCTCTCAGAGCTATGATTGCCCTCCATCTTCCCCAACACGTATTTCGCTCTGTGAGAAAGAATAAGGGATAATGCAAGTAAATGGGACGCCCCCCTCCCACCGTGCTTCAGAAGTATGCGCTAGCTTGCGTGTACTTCTAAACCCCCAGCATCTTGCGTCGTGCACAGGTATGTGCTGCAACACTCTGTCAGAACATACCATTTCCTTGATTTCATCATGATTTGGGAAAACAGATTACGCTATAAAAATGAGGCCTTTGGAATCCTTGCTCCCTTTTGCTTTTTCCATGTACAATTTATTAAAAGGATTATTTTTCTGAATCGTATTCATAGTCATATCAAAAGTGAAAACAAGGAAAACAATACAGATGTCTTTTGATGTTATTTTGGTGCTAAAATGCACATTTTAAACCCCAAAAATACTATTAAAAAATAATTCAATGAACCATTCATATGGATTTTCACACCAAATAATTGGGGGGCAACAGGTTCGTAATGCACTGCAAACACCTGAAGAAAGGGCCCCACAAATACTTAAAATCATAGAACTCATTGAGTGCATGATTTTGCAGCATATTCCCCACCTAGGGCTGCCCGGAGAAAGAACGACAGTCATTTCTTTCCCGGGTCTTACTGCCAGGCAAAAGGGTAGGGGGGTGGGCCGGGGGGGTTTTTAGAAGTTTTGTGCGGCCACGCGAAAACTTAAACAGTAGGCTATGCGGCGTGAAATAACATCACTATACGTTGGGGAAAATGCTGTGTAACATACCCGGGAGACTCAGATATTTACAAAACAATTTTTACACAGGCATAAAAACACTTAGGGTTATTTACATGGTTTTTAATTGGGGCGGCTTTTTTCCGCGCGTATTTCATTTTTAAAACACAAAAAGCGCGCCACAATTCAGAATTCATAGCCCATAGGAACTAGAAAATCTGGTCTCCCACGGTGTACAATACGAATGTACTATACACTGGAGGAGAGAAGTGACATGAGAAGTGAAAGTGAATGCGCTGAACAGCGCATACTTCTAAAACACACAGCGACACTCTCTGGCTTTCACCAACCTGTTATTACTTCTGTCTTGCAGTCTTCTTCTCGGGCCATGTGTTCTGTCTTCTTACACGTGGTCACTGTGTGTATTCCGAGATCCAGCCAAACCTTCTCCTATGTTTCCAATAAATCCAAACTTTGTTCTGAACTTTTATCTCTTTTTTATTAGTTAACAGCTTGAACGTGAGTTAATGGATAAGGCATGGAGTTGACAGGAAGAATTATGCGGTAAAACTACAAACAATGTAGAAAACACACATGTCAGTGATCAGCATGCCAATGACATTTATAGTACACTCTTAGTACAGGAGCACATGGCAAGAAACATGGCTGCCTAAACATGTGAGCACATGGGATAGACAATACATGAGGTACCCGGATAATAACTGCACTCTAACTATTAACAGTTTTTATAATACACTAACATCACAGCATACTGATCAAACTCTTACCAGCTATGCTAAGTCGAGAAATGGATGAAGATGAGTGTGCACAGGAGAGTAGTGGAGTGTGACTGACTCTGTCCAGATTCTGCTCTGAAATGGTCTTCTTCTTCCCAGCATGCACTTCACCTGTGACATCATTCTCCCAGAATTCTCTGCAGTCTTAAGGTGGATCTGTAACACTTAAATAAAGCACTGTACAACTTTGGCCAGCAGATGGCACTATTACAACAAGTATTGCATACGTGACTATCTGGCAATATTCTTTCAACCCCGCTAGACAGAACACCATGGCTTCTGAGGGTCAGGGGCAGATGACCTGATGGCACCATGCTGACATGTTGCTGATAGCCAGCTGGATGTGGAGCTCAGGCAGGAGGGGCCATAGGCAGCAAGGACAGGGCAGTAGCGGGTTCCCTGATGTGCTGTGCAGACTCGTGCTTCCCCTCCCCCTCCTCTCTGACCCGACGGAGCTCGGAGGGGCTGAATGCAGCTTTCCATTAGCAGCCAATGATGTCCTGCACGGCTCCTGCACACTGTATAACAGCACAACTGCTGTCAGTGGGCATGTCCCAGTGAGTATGGCCAGCACCGCCAGCTGTCCCCACTGCTCTGCACCCGAAGAGCAGTCAGCAGAGTGGCACATGTGAGTGCAGGGAGATCGGGACAGCGCTGGGCAGCATCTTCCTGCTGTCTCAGGAACAGTGCGCCGGATTAGAAATTCTGCACTCCAACCTGCCGGCATCGGACCTAACTGTCCCTGCGTGTATTCACTGCCGTCTCTTCCATTGTGCAGGGTAGGCAGCTGCCCGAGGGGGGCCCCCTGAGCTCATAGGCCCCCGGGCAAGTGCCTACCTAGCCCAATGGAAGAGACGGCCCTGAGTGGTAGACACCTGTGTACTCAGGCTCTGAAGACATATAAGTAAAGTTGCACCCAGGCACTTAAAGGAGATGTCTCTGAAGAGTTGTGCTCGTTCTCTTCTTCTTTTTCTTCTTCTTCTTCTTCTCCATCTGGCCCAGTCCGCCATGACCTCTTCTCCCTGCCACAACTCTTCACTGTAGATGTTACAAAACAAACATCTTAGACTCCTCACTTTATCAGCACTTCTCCACCAATTCCTATCTCTATACAAACTCCCCATCTATAGCGCTCCAAATGGTAATAATTACCCCCTTGTGCACCAAGCAGCTATGGGGCTCCCATGTGTGTACCAAGTTTTAGTCTTGGTTTGTATACCAATATAGGAAGTAGATAAATTCCCTAAGACAGTTTGTAGGTACAATTAGACAGGTGTATAGCTCCCATTAGGTAGGTTGAGTTATAAGTCCCCCAATAGGTTGGTATCTTGGTCCCCTATTAAGTAGATAGGTAGTTATATAGGCCTCCCAACAAGTAGAAATATAGGTCCCTATTATGTACTTATATAGACCCCTGTTGGTAGTTATTTGAACCCTGTACCCAGGTAGTAGCCCCCTCTAGCCAGGTTGTTGCCCCCTATAGCCAGGTAGTAGCCCCTTATAGCCAGGTAGATAACCCCTATAGCCAGGTAGATGCCCCCTGTAGCCAGGTAAATGTCCCTATAGCCAGGTAGATGCCCCTATAGCCAGGAAGATGCCCCTATAGCCAGGCAGTAGCCCCCTATAGCCAGGCAGTAGCCCCTTATAGCCCGGTATATTATGCCTATAGTCAGGTAGATGCCCCTTATAGTCAGTTTGTGCCCCCTATAGCCAGGAAGATGCCCCCTAAAGCCAGGTAGTAGCCCTTTATAGCCAGGTAGTAGCCCCCTCTAGCCAGGTAGTAGCCCCCATAGCTAATAAAAATAAAATAATAAAAGTTACTCACCTCACCAGGTTCTCTGCAGCACTGCCGGCTTCTGGAGCTGGTGAACGGTGTAAGCGGTGTGACATCATCACGCTGCTTATGCCGCCACACAGCTCCAGAGATCTCCTGGGCCAGCAGAGGCTGCTGATCGAGAAGATCCAGCGTCGCAGGGGGCATGATGAAAGCCCTGCAACACACCCCCTGCGACACTGCTCTGTATGTACAGCACTCACCAAGCGACTCCTCCTGCCTGCTCCCTGACTGACTCCATGTGGCCATTCTAAAGTGGCTCTACAGAGTCACAGAGCAAGCGCTGGGCGGGGGCGGGGCGGGAGACCACTTAGGTAAATATAGGGCCCCAGCACTTAGGTATATATACGGCCACTAGCACTTAGGTATATAAAGGTCCCCAGCACTTAGGTATATATATAGGGCTCCCCAGCACGTAGCTATATATTGGAACCCACAGCACTTAGGTATATATAGGTCTCCACACCACTTACTTAGGTGTATATATAGCCCCCCCCCCCCCCGCACTTAGGCATTTATAGGGCCCCAACATTAAGTTTTGTATAGATAGTGACACTCAGTACTTAGTTTGGTATAAATAGGGCCCACAGCTCTTGAGAATATATAAAGGGCCCCATAGTTCTTAGGTATTTATAGGACTCCCCTGCACTTAGTTAGATGTAGTTTTGTATATATAGGGCCCCCCAGAATTTAGCTTGGTATATATAGGGCCCCCAGCAGTTAGTTTGGTATATGGGGCTTCCCAGCACTTAGGTATATATAGGACTTCCCAGCACTTAGTTAGGTGTATACATAGGGACTCCCAGCACTTAGGTATATGTAGGGCCACCCAAACTAAGGTACATATAGGGCCTCCCAGCACTTAGGCTTATATAGGGACCCAGCACTTAGGTATATATAGGGACCACAGCACTTAGGTATATACAGGGTCCCCCTATAAATAAAAAGGCCCCCCAGCACTAAGGTATTTATAGGGGCCCCCAGCAATTAGGTGTATATATAGGGCCCCTCAGTACTTATTTAGGTAGGTATACTATATATAGTGTCTACTTTATATAGTGCTCCCCAATTAAAACAGTAAAATAAATTTTAATACTCACCTCTATTCTTCCTCTGTAATTAAATTTGGAGCGGGTGGCGTGACATTATCACGCTGCCCGCTCCGGGACTCCTACTATGATAGACTAAGGGCATAGAGACAGGCTTAGGGCCTAGTACAGGCAGCAGCATGATGATGTCATTACATAGCGCCTCTGCCTCTAGTGGCAGGCAATGGCAATCGCTGGGTCTATGTGACCCAGCGATGTAGCTGAATGCCGAGGGAGGCCTGTGGGCCCCCCTGGCTCAGGGGCCCGGTCGCAACTTCCACTGCTGTAACCCCTGCAGCTACACCACTGGTATTTAGGTGTATATATAGAGCCCTTAAGCACTTAGGTGTACATATAGGTCCCCCCAGCACTTAGGTATATATAGGTCCCCCAGAACTTAGGTATATATAGGGCCCCTCTGTACTTAGATACTATATATATATATATATATATATATATATATATATATATATATCCCCCAGCACTGAGGTACATATATAGCCCCCCCAGAAATTAGATACACATATGGTCAACCCTGAATTTAGCTATATATAGGGCCCCCCTTCACTTAGGCATACATAGGGCCCCCAGCACCTAGGTATAAATAGGGCCTCCCAGCATTAAGGTATAAATAGGGCCCACAGTATTTAGGTATAAATAGTTCCCCCAGCACTTCGTTTCATATATATATGCCCCCCCCCAGCAATTAGTTTGGTATATAGGGTTTCCCAGCACTTAGGTATATATAGGGGTGCCCAGAACTTAGTTAGGTGTATATATAGGACCCCCGGCACTTAGGTATATATAGGGCCCCCAACAGTTAGTTTGGTATATATAGGCCCCCCAGCACTTAGCTTGGTATACATAGGGCTTCCCAGCACTTAGTTTGGTATACATAGGACTTCCCAGCACTTAGCTATATATAGGG
>JAODAL010060240.1:0-21003 GCA_025379985.1 Phyllomedusa bahiana | reverse complement strand
AATTCCCTAGGCACAGTAGTTTTGTGGAATGGTTGAAGGGTCAATCTGTTTTGTCAGGAGCGGAATCTTTTCCCCTGCGGTAACGCTTTGCCTGCTCCATGTAATCCATTACACTTCTCATGTGTGTTTTTATACTTTTTTTTTTTTTGTGTGCTTTTTTCATGTTTATATGTTTTACACTTGGCCTTGCAGGGGTCTTGACTCTGCGCTCGTTGATTGTTGCTACAACATATAGCAGAAACTGTCAATCTCCATACCTGGCTGTGCCTCTAAGCATTGTCAGATGTGGTGACATTACAGACAACCTGAAAGCCTTTATTAGACCTCTGGGTTTTCATTGAGGTCCTTGGCATCCCCGATGGCAGCAATATGTGATGGAGATGGGGAAGTTTCTTGTGACGTAAATTCCGCCTGGACGATGCGTTTCCAGGGCGTGATAAATCCTGGACATATGGGCGCAACCTTTTGCGGGAACACCTTTGCACATACCCTTATGTCCAACGTCAGGAAAGGGTTAGTAGATTGGTTTTTTTTCAAAACCCCCAACCCCCAATTTGTGAAAAAATTTTTTAAAATGGCAAATATTTTTTATCTTTTACTTTCTTTATTTTCCCCCTATGTGTCTTGACCCTAAGGGCTCTTTTTTGTACAACTTTCTTTATGGAGTTAATCAAAAGGGTTACCAGGAGGGGGTGCTTCTATTTTTCCCTGCCTGAGGCGGGAAAAGGGAAAAAAGCTCTAACATGGCCTTAGGCTTCCTGCTGCCATGTCAACGGCTTGACACACAACGATCTTGTTGCTTGGGGTGGAGGAAGCGGATCATAGAGGGGAACGGCGCGCATTTAGACACTGCGGCTTCGTTAAAGGGTTAAACAGTGGCTGGTTTTGACTCTGATCCCTACTCTTAGCAGTAGGTGTCGGCTGTAATAATAGCCACCACCTCTTGTGTGTGGGTATGTTCACTTATTTTTGGGCGTATTTCGACACATAATTGCGCTACAATGCGCCCGAAAAACGCCCCGCAAATACAGAAAAGTCATAGCACTCTTTGAGAACTGTGTTAAACCCAGGGCTGTGGAGTCGGAGCCGGTGCCTTTTTTGAGGAGTTGAGCGTCCTAAAAAGGACCACTCCCAAAATACATAAAAAGTTGGTCCCGTTAGTTCATTTTCGTGCAAAAGACAAGAGGAATTGGGTCCGGCCCGGGGCTTTAGCCTCTCACATGAGCAGTGTAAATTGAGGACCATGGAGAAAGCAAAGCGCGCCCCCCGGGGGGAAAAATTTGCTCCCATGGCAAAAAAGATTTCAGCAAATTTTTCACCTGTTTTCAAAGAAGTAGAAGAGTTCAACCATTCATCAAAACGGACGGAGGCAATTCTTTTATACCCCGACATTGTTAAAGATGTTGCCCGTGGTCACCGCTTTGCCCCCAATTTAGTATAGAGAGGCCGTTCTCTAGCCTGGAAATGAGATCAGATGTGAGGTCATTTATGCAGAATATGATGGAGGCGATACTATTTTTCAAAACAAATTCAGAGACTTCACAAATGTTCCTGCAGTGTTTTGCATATTTACAATTTTTTTGTGTTCTAAAGTCATATCCAATAAATATATTTTACACTAACAAGCAAAATGGTGACAATGTTTTGAACTCGTGACTTTCGGGCTCCATATCTCTCCATCCACTGCAGCTTTGTACATGAGGCTACAGTAATTTTATATACAGTCATCTTACCTATCTTAAACATAAATTTGACTTCCAAGTATTTAGCATCTGCTTAGTTCTGCAGATTCTTTCCTGTAACTGTATTGTTACCGTTTTGCTCCTAAAAATCAAAATGTTAATTTGTATTATTTTGTTAGTATTTGGGAAATCCACCTTTGGTTTTAAATACTGCCTGAATCCTTCTGGGCTCTGAATCAGATTCAAGCAGGTCTTCACCAAAATCTGATCCCAGGTCTCTTCTACACATTCCCAATGTTGGTGCAGACTGGACTTGGATACAAATACAGCTTTTTCTTCAACTCTACCCACAAGTGTTCAAAAGATAAAAACATTGTTACCCTTTTGCTTGTCAGTGTCTGTTCTACCTAAATAGCTTGATTATTGTATCATAAGGTGATAAAAAGCCTGATGTTACCATTTTACTACAGTAAAGTTATCACTTAAACATGCGCCATGTATGAGGGAGTCAGGAGTCGGAGGTTTGGGAAATTGAGGAGTCGGGGCTTTGGCTTGCCGACTCCACAGCCCTAGTTAAACCTGCGTACTCCCATGTCACTTCTTTTGGGCGATTGCGTGCAGGGGAAAACTAAACTTATAGGAGACAGGGGCATTGCGCGGGCCAGCGTGTACTTTCAAAAGCGAGCGTATTGTGGCACCCACAGGTACGTGCTGTAATACGCCATGTGTAGATGCCCACTCCATACTTCCTTTCCGGCATTGACATAAGTATATCAAATGTCGGTAAGGGGGGTTAAGAAAAAAAAACATTGTGGAATGCATTTATTCATTTCAATTTATGCTTCTCCTGTATTAAATTAATTTAATACAATTTCTACTAAATTTCTCCCTATAAAACAATATTTCAGTCTGCTCAGCTCCTCCTGCTCTCTAACATGCTGCCAGCAGAACAGGTAGTATGTTCAATGTGAGATGTTCCCTTTAACTGCTTCCCGACATTGGGCGTACCTGTATGTCCTAGTGGTAAGTGATTTCCCACAAATGGACGAACAGGCACAGTTGTGCTCAAAAGTTTACATACCCCGGCAGAATTTTTGCTTTCTTGGTCTTTTTTCAGAAAATATGAATAACACACAAACTTTTTCCCACTCATGGTTAGTGGTTGGGTGAAGCCATTTATTGTCAAACTACTGTGTTTTCTTTTTTTAAATCATAATGACAACTAGAAACATCCAAATGATCCTGATCAGAAGTTCACATACCCGGGTAACATGCACAGAAGGTGGCACAAATGGGTTTGAATGGCTACTAAAGGTAACATCCTCACCTGCGACCTGTTTGCTTGTAATCAGTGTGTGTGTATAAGGGTGCTTTCACACGGTGCGTTTTTGGTGCGTTTTTCAATGCATTTTGTTTGTGCAGGAAGGAACAGCAATTAATGCTGTACATTACTGCACAAAAATCGCGGTAAAATCGCGGTAATTACCGCGATTTTTGTGCAGCAATGTACAGCATTAATGGGAAAAGGTAGGTGAACTGTATAAAACAGGAAAGGGATACACAAAGATGTCCAAGGAATTGACAAGGTCAGTCAGCAGTGTTCAAACTGTGATTAACAAATGGAAAATCAGGGGCTCTGTAAAAACCAAACCACGGTGAAAGAAGCTTGCTAGTAATAATGCAGTTAAAACTGCACCAAACTGCGCTGTGTGAAAGCCCCCTAAAAATTTAAATGTGATCAAAAAATTCACATTAGAATTTTTGGGCGGTGAGATGAAAGGAACTATTAGAAAATACATCTTGTCCCACAAAATAAAAGTCCTTATGTCTATGTAGATGGAAAAATAAAAAAGTTATGACTCTGGGAAGGTGAGGAGGGAAGAAAAGCTAAGAGCCAAAATATTTTGACCGTGATGGCTTAAGGGGTTAAACTTTGTGTTAGACTCTAAATCGTTTTCACAAACAAAAAAAAATCCTCAAGGGCGGCCATACAACAGATTTCTGGAGCTGAAAATGTGAATTCCGGCTCTAAACTCGAGTCTGCAGCACAGTTTATATTGCACAAAAAAAATCTGCATATTGAAAAAAAGAGAACACGTCACTGTGTCTACACGGCAGTGGAAAAATCCTAAAACATTCATAAAACTGAGCTTTTTTTGTCCACTGCCTGTGAAAGAGTGCTGAAAAATGTTTGTTTTTTACGTGTTTTTGGTGCGTATTTTTCCTCAGAAATGCACAGCATTAGATTTGCAACATGTTTCAAACAAACAACTTTATAAAAGACAATCTGTGGAGACCACAAGACGTTTTTACTATACAAGTCTTTTCAGACGTTTGTTCAGCATTTTTTTAGAATGAAAAACGCTGAAAAAAAACGGATGTTTTTGTGTTAAGTGGAGACACAGCCTTACTGTCACGGTTTTCACACGGTTACCATGTAGGGTAGGCAGGATTGAATGGGGTTAATCCATACCCACTGCATGCAAATTCTGTGGCAGGAATATCCTTGGGCTTCTGCTCTGGATCCGCGTGCACGGGGCTGTCTAGTCTGAATGAAGGGCTCCTGTGGTTAAAAACAATCTGCAAACATTAGTTTGTGAATTACAGTGTGCTTCTTCCATACAAATCTCTGTATCCACTCCCTAAGGGAAGTGCTGACCTTGTCTGGTTTTGTCATTGCCCACATGAACGTGTAAAACAACATTATTCCTGGCATTGGATAGAAATGATCCGCATCCTTGTCACTTGTGTTACACTAGGCTCACTATTACACTATTAACACCCTGTTTCCTGGGATCTCGGCATGCCCCATGTCTTAGGTGGCTGTGCTGGTGATGCAAGTCCTTGACAGCTTGCATATATCAGCTGTGTTATTAGTCTTTTGGGTTATTGTGATTTGATTGGCATTGGATTTGTAAAGGGGAGGATGGCGGCTATTCTAACACATGAAGAGGTTGGTCACACAGATTTCTGCTAGCTGTCAATGATATGGAGTTCTTTATGTAGCAGTATAAGACACTGCACACTTAGAGCGCATCCCCACAGCAGTGGACAAATACCGGCCGGTTTGCCAGCCGGCATTTGTCCGGTTTTGCGGCCGTCCCCACGGCCGCGGGGGGGTGGCTTTTCTCCGTGATGAGCGGAGAACAGCCCTCCTCCCTCCCATTGAATTGTTCATATTCCGTCCGGAAACCGGACGGAAGAATGAACATGTTCAATGTTTTGCCGCCGGACCGCCGGCGGCAAACCCGTCGGACGGAAAACCCGTGCAGTGGGGACTGCTGCACGGGTTTTCCATAGAGCACAATTGTGCTCATTTTCGGCCGGTTTTTCAGGCAGTCCGAAAAACCGCACACCGGCCGAAAACCCGTGGCGTGGGGACATGCCCTTACGTTGGGGATTTAGAACCTTCATCGCATGTCCTGTAAGAAATTACAGAAAAAAAAGACGATGGACACCATGGTGGAAACCTGACGAACCTTGTGCAGTTGGTGTCTGAGTAAAACTGGTCTAGTTTCAGCTCCAAAATAGAACCTCTGATGTGTATGTGAACCATGTCAAACTATGGTCAGCTATTGTGTCCCGTAAAATAAGTGTATACACCGGGAAATAGAGAAAAACGTACCTCTGCTCTATTATCCACTATGGGCCCTCAGGGGTTGCGTTGTGGTATGCAGCGGCTTACCTTTTTTCATGTTACTTCAAATGTATGCAGTATCGTTGTGTTAACCCACCCTTATAATTACATTCTCTTCTCCTGATCTGAAGGTGGGATAGATACAAACTGTGGGGATAAGGGGAAATTTGGTAGTCACTAAGATGCATCTTGAATGCTGCTCTTCATGCCTTCTCTCCGTTTTTACAAATGGGAAAATAGGTTTGTGAGATAACTTCCCCGGATAAACAATGGTGCGCTTCATGGTAACCTAGCCTTATTACTCCGTTCAAACAGTGAATTTCCGTAAAAAAACCAAAAAATTGGCCCTAAAAATGTGCTTCCGGCGCTGCCCACCGTGTTTGAGCGTTGAGGCTGTTCTTTGCTGCTGTTCCTGATGAACTTTCCCCAGACATCTGGCTGAATACTAGGTCAAACATCAGCTAATCTTTGAAATGAAAAGCATCCAGTTTTATGCTTCCTAAGTAGGTAATCACAAGTAAGGTATGGCCAGCTTCATCCGAGAAACCAGGCTGAAGTTGAATAAAACATCCATTCTTTATTCCAAATTCATTCAAAAATACACAGAGGAAAATTCTGTATTCAGCGCATAAGAAGCATTAATAGATGCGGCATGGATAACTGAACACCGACGCGTTTCGGAAAGGGTCCGAACTCGTGGTCTCCTAAACTGAAGTGGTTACAGCTTGCTTTATAGCGAATCCATGGGTTGTCATGTGACCCAGGGAGAAAGATACACGCCCCTCTTTAACGTCACAACCCCTTAGTTAACATAATATGCACATATGCTGAATGAATAAAAAACAAAGCTATTCAATATAAGATGCTAAGCAATAAAGCAACTATGCCATTCTGTAAGTAACATTCATTAGACTCCATAAACAGATTAATAATGGTAAGATATGTCTTGAAAAATGTTAAGACCCGCGGTGTCCGCGTGCCCAGCTTGAATATCCACATAGACTCTCTTGCTAATCCCTTCCGATGAAGATCTCCACCCCTTGGTGAGTGTAATACCTTTTCAATAGCATAAAAACTAAATGAATGAAGATCACCGTTATGCACCTCCTGAAAATGCTTGGACACACTTGAACATTTGAAATATTCGTTTCTTATGGCATCAGACAGATGCCATCTGATTCAGCTCTTCAAGGGTCCTGTGGTACATCCCTCATATTGTGTATGACATGTGTTAAATGAGAAGATAAATGACATATTTGCTATGGCAATTGATAAACTGTCTAATATCATAGACCTTCTAGGTTACAAAAGATGCAAATATTTTTGATACTTATTTGCAGGCTGTGCAGTGTGTGTGTCCGTATCCATAAAAGCCTATAGAGCTCAGCCAATTACTCTGAGGGAGCGTAGAATGAGCAAATAAGCTGGGAGATAACAGGGATCCTAAAGTAGGACCCTTTTGGTATAAATCGTGGCTCTCCAAGTAATTAAAGGGTGTGTGTCATCAAAAATGACTTATTGTTTTACTAACATTTTTGTGTTAACCACATTTTTTATTATTGTTTAATTTTTTATTTTTTTTTTAATTTCCCAAATCACTTTCAATATTTTTTTAAAATTCTTAAATTCTGCAGTTTTCACTTTGGCCAATAGGCCTGATAATAGTCTGACACTTTATGTTCTGTGGAGAAAGATTTTCAGTTGTCTGCTCATTATCAGCACAAGCAGTGTCAAACTGAAAGGTGACACCAATGTGTATAGATAACACAGGATCCACCACTCAAAATAGGAGAAATAGTCACAGTTCACCTCTCCTCCTACCTGCACAGTGACTTCCGTCCAGGTCCACAGCCTTCTATCTGCTGTAAAGTATCTCTCTGACTGCTGTTAAAGAATGCTGTCCCCACAATCATCCCGATCCACTGCTGAATTCACCTCATACAAACAATCACTACATACATTTAAATCTGCACTCACACTGGCCAAACAGGATTATTTCACCACTCTCATATCCTCCCTGTCTCACAATCCCAGACAACTTTTCACCTCGCTCCTCCATCCACCAGCACCCCCTCCCCCATCTCTCCTTTCTGCAGATGACTTTGCCATTTACTTCCTACACAAAATCAACCTCATCAGGAACCACCTCAGCCCACAGTCCCCAGCACCCTCCTCTATATCCGCACAATGCTCTTCCCCTCTTAACTTGCTTCTCTACTGTCACTCATGACAAGCTTTCCTCTCTACTGTCCAAATCCAACCTCACTACCTGTAATCTTGACCCACTGCCATCCCACCTCATCCCAGACCTTAGTGCTGTTATCATTCCAGCCCTCACCCACCTGTTCAACCTATCGCTAACCTCTGGCATCTTTCCTTCCTCCTTTAAACACACTACTATCACACCCATCCTTAAAAAAAACATCCCTTGACCCCTCCTCTCTGTCCAACTATCGCCCCATCTCTCTGCTTCCTTTTGCATCCAAACTCCTTGAGCAGCACGTCTATCTTCAACTGTCCTCTCATCTATCCACCAACTCTCTCCTTGACCCACTGCAATCTGGCTTCCAACCCCACCACTCTACAGAAACCGCCCTAACCAAAGTCACCAACGACCTTGTAACTGCCAAAGCCTCACGCCAGTACTCTGTGCTTCTCCTCCTAGACCTGCCCTCCGCCTTTCACACTCTCGACCAGTCCCCCCTGCAACCAAACCTCTCCTCCCTCCGCATCACAGACTTGGCTCTCTTCTGGATCTCCACATATCTCACTGATCGGACATTCAGCGTCTCTCATTCTCGCTCCACCTCCTCCCCTCGACCTCTCTGTTGGTGTCCCCCAGGGGTCAGTCCTGGGCCCGCTACTCTTCTCTGTCTACAGTCTTGAGCTGGGTCAGGTCATAGCATCACACGGCTTTCAATACCACTTGTATGCGGACGACGCAGAACTCTATATCTCTGGCCCAGATGTTACCTCTCTGCTCTCCCGGATCCCAGAATGCCTATCTTCCATATCCTACTTCTCCTCCCATCTCCTAAAACTAAATGTGGAGAAAACTGAACTCATCATCTTTCCACCGTCCCACTCCATCCCTCCACCGGATCTCTCTATCTCAGTCAACGACTGTACACTCTCGCCTGTTCCGCAAGTCTGCTGACTCGGGATAATCTTCGACTCCTCTCTGTCCTTCAAACCCCACATCCAAGCCCTTACTCTACAAAAATGCTAGTCCATGCCCTTGTTATTTCTCGCTTAGACTACTGCAACATACTTCCTGTGGGGTCCCGTCTACACCCTCGCTCCCCTTCAATCCCATCCCCCCTGCTGCCCTTTTTAAACCACCTCTCCCCCGTTACTCCCCCTCCTTAAAACTCCAGATATCTCCTCTCTCGCAATCTCCCCTCCTCACAAGATCATCTTCATGCTTTTCCTCTTTAGCTCCTACACAACTGTTCCAAGATTTTCCTGTGTTCCCCCCGTTCTGAATCACTGCCTGCTTCAAGTCTCTCACTCATACCTTCACCAGGTCAAACACCTGAAAACCCATCTCTTCAGGATTGCCTATAACCTACACTAACCCTGCAGCCACTGTGCTACCCTAAAAATATGTCTGCCCCTCACCTTCTGTCTCTCTCCTCCACTGTAGATTGTAAGCCCTCACGGGCAGGGCCCTCACTCCCTCTGTGCCAGTTGTAAGTCATTCACTGTTATCATTGTACTTGTTTGGCATATTTTTATGTTTGTAACCTCCCTTTTTGAATGTACAGCGCCCTGGAATCAATGGCTCTTTAAAATAAATAATAATAGTATAGACTATGAAATCTGAGAAATCTACGATCAGAAAAAAAAAAATTCGGCTTCGAAGAAAATAAGGATCTGGGTCTTGTTTTAATAAGTAAAAAAAATAAAAATTGGTGACAGATTTCCCTTTAAGAGCCTTGACATGAACTTACAGATAGAAACCAAAGGTTTAAATTAGGAGAACGTGATGACCACCCAATCGAACCCCTACAAGCACTCAACATTTGGAGAAACTGCACATCAAGCTGATCTTGGACAACATGTTCATAGTGAGGCGGACGCCAGCTTCTTAGAATAAATGAGGAAAAGTTCCATCCTCTGATAATGATGGAACCACAACCTTGTGTCACAGTCTATTCTTTAATGTTCTGTCAGTAGACAGAGGTCCCACCTCAAACATCACACCATACTATGACTTTAGGTAAGGCATCTGTGTCAACTGCATCAGTCCAGTGAGGGTTTGTGTTTGACCAGTACCTGAGGGTTTATCTGATATTGCTCTGTTGTCCCTTCTGTAAATCCTGTCCTGATTGGATCATCCTCCAACTGGTGATGCAGCGTCTCGTTTTTGTAAGGGCGCCATTTATGGGTCGACAGTTTGCTGAATTGAGAAATGGTTAACCTCACAATCCTGAGATCACGAGTGGTACATGGTTGGATCTTGCTGAAATAGACCACAATTGCAGAATTGTTTTTGGTCATTACTTTTCCTTTTTATTGGTGACAGAATTGGTTTCCCAGAATTCGGCAAGACATTTGAAATGTTCTGTGACGACGTGTGCTTCATTCACTAGAAATGAATACAATCTCAAGACATTCTGCTTGTGATAATGCCATCAATCCTATCACCTGGATAGAAGAAAAGTCACTGTTTGTAACATAATACATCAGTAACATTAAATTAACATCATTTCATCACAGGAACAATGGTGGATGACCTCGACCAGCTGGATGTGTCTCACACTTTCCCACTTAAAAATTAAAGTTGGATCCTAGAAGGTGGTGTTCAGGGTTATCGCCATGTTTATGACACGGCCTATCAGGCTTGCTTCTTCACCCACAACTTGTCCAATATTGGATCATTGTCTGCCAAACCACTGTCATTCTATGTAGGTATTTACTGTTGAGACACCGGGCCTCATTTATCAAAATTAATTGTAAAACAACCAATCAGAGCTCTGCTTTAATATTTTAAACTGCTTTGGATAAATGAAAGCTGATCTGATAGGTTGCTATGGGCAACAACGGCAGTTTAAGGGTAAGTTCACACTGCTGATTTAGACACTGATTCTGATGCGGTTTCAGTGCTGAATCGGTGTCAGAAGCAGAGTTCAAATCTGACTGCAATCCACCTTGCATGGTTTCTAAGGCTAAGTCTACACAGCACAGAAGTACTGTCGGATTTTCGTCGGTTTCAGTATTTTGAATCCGCCGAAAATCCAACGGTACCCTATGCTGCATAGACTGCAATAAAAAATTTTTTTTTACCATCTCCTTTAAAGAGAACCTGTCACATAGTTTTTGCCCCCCTTGCTGAGAACAGCATAAGCTAGTGTCGGACCTGCTGTTTCCAGCGCTGTGTCCCTTATTACGGAAGATGCTGCAGTTTTAGGCCTCGTTCACACGGCTTATTCCCGATGGATTTGTGAGCAGGATTGCGCTCACAAATCTGGCGTGAATAAGGGCCGGGCCGGAGCGCCCATAGAAAATGCATTGTTTACGGCGCGACCCCCGTAAATAATTGCAGTCCTTTCTCCCCCCCGGGGGATTTTCCCCGAGCGGGGAGGAGCGAGGAATCCACGTTCTTTGGAGAGCATGGATTACCGAATTAGTCCGACAGATTGGCGCCGTCGCAGCGCAATCCGGGCGCGGAGTACGGCGCCAAACCGGGAAAATAACCGTGTGAACAGGCCTTAAGAGTTTTTTAATGCTCAAAATCCCCATTTTTTCACCCAGAAAAACAGTCGTTCAAAAGTTAGTTTTTTCAAACCCCCCCACCTGAGGCAACCCCGCCCACTCAACTGATAAACCATTACTTTGAATAGGGGGAAAAAAGGAAAAAACTGCCGGGTAGGGGGCTAGCTTTGGTGTCGGGGCTAACACCTGTCAGAATAAGATTTGGCTTTAAAATACTTGAAATACAGCATTTACAGAAAAAGGGGACACAGCACTGGAAACACCCGGGTCTGCACTAGCTTGTTCTGTCCTCAGAAGGGGGGCTAATATTTACGGGTTTCTCTTTAAAAAAGGCAAAATAGCAGCGTTGTCATACCCCCCACATTGCCGTCGGATTCCTGTACATTCAATTGTACGGGACCCACGGCAAATCCGAAAACTGACCGTGACTTCTGCGCAAAACCGTGGTCCAGCAAATGTCAGCATGCTGTCGGATTTTGGCCAGCATTTTGACGTTTGCTTTGTAGCGCTAGCCTAATGGAACATTTGTGTTGCAGTGCCCACAACACTGATTTCGTGTTGAGTCCTCGCCTTACATTACACTATGATGGAAACTGAAAATCTACCTTTGAAATCGGCATCAAATCCACAATCCGCGCTGACCCTGGCACAGATTTTGGTGTGGACTTTTCACTGATTGTTTTTTTTTTTTTTTTTCAATTCAAAAACTAATTTTATTCAAAAAATGAATTTTCCCAAAAATAGTAGCACAAAGTAAAATAACAGATTTCGGTTTTTTCCGCACCAGTAATGCAAGTATCAAAAATTACAATCAAAACCAAAATGAAATAAAAACAGTAAAAAAACTAAACAAGTTCTTTAAATTTTCTCATTATATCTAACGTATTGCGCAATGGGTACTAACCCAAATCCCACAACGGGAGTACAATAAATGACAATAATCAAAGATAGATGCGTCCCGAAAGTAAAACGAACACGTATAAACTTTTCTTTTTTAATTATTAATAAATATACCTGGATATATAACGAATCTTTACCCCAAAATTTTTTTCAAAACCACCATGTGTACAAAATAGAAACACAGAGCCTTAGCTAAATTTTCAGCAAGCCCTTTTTCCGGAAAAGGGAATAAGATAAATGCCACCCAAACCAAAGGAATAAACTTAGCCCAAGCCGTAACTACTTGAGTAGCTGCAAAGGGCCCAATCACGGACTTTCGGAGGGCACGCCCCCTTTTTCAAGCGTGACATCATTCCAGGGGGCCGTTCTTATAGGCCGCTTCAAGGTATTACGAACCCTTTCAAAATATATATTAAAAAAATAGTTACTATACACTTTCAATCTAACATTAACTCATAAACATTAAACATGACACCCTAAACCGGCCCCACTATAACAAAAAATTAGACACAAGCTCCCAAATTAAATATGTACAATAGCATATATGTTAAATCTTTAAAATACGGTGTACTAAGTGAATAGTGATCTACCTAAAAACAACGGGCCTTACGGGCGGGGTACAACCAGAAAAAATTATAGAAATACTTTCCCCTGCAATTTTGTTTAACCCCTTCGGGAAAGGCCTTAAAATAGTAATCCCAATATATCTTCTTTTCAAAAGTTTTTATTTTAAAAATGTTCGATATCCTTCCCTTTCTATTCCCCGAGTCACACCAAAGGAGATCAGAGGATTATGTCCCCTATCAAAGAAGTGTCCGCAACTGTAAATGAGTACCTTTCTTCACTCATTTTTTGGGTACCTTCCACCCTTATCCTTGGCTTCCCGTTTTTTTTGTTTTATAAAGGGCGAATTTGGGATTTGTGTTCATTAAACCTAATTCGAACCTTTCTCGATGTTTGACCTACATAGCACATGCGCACGGGGGACTTAAGTAAGTAAAAACACCCTTTCTCGTATTACAAGTAAAGACCCCAAAAAGGATATTATAACCTTGTGTAGGTGTGAGATAGATTCGCCTTTAAAAATGCCATGACAAATTTTTTCAGACAAAAAGGGGTAAGTCCCCTCCTTTGTGTGTCCCAATGCTTTTTCTAGATTTTTTAAATTCAAATCCGAATGGACGATAACATTTCCAAACGTTTGCCTCTCGATAAACAAACTTAGGGTACCTTTTAAAGAGGTTCCCAAACTTTGGGGCCCCCTGAATATGGGGTCTTTATGGTGTCTATGTTTAATTTATCGTAGTTAAAATTTTATTTTAATTAATAAACTATTTATTAGATTATATTTTTAAAGGGTTCGTAAACCTTTAACGGACACTTTTAAGAACGGGGCCCCCCTGGAAATGATGTCACCTTTGGGAAAAGGGGCGTGCCCCCCCGAAACTCGCGTGATCGGGGGCCCCCGCAGCACTCACGTATTACGGGTTGGGGTAATTTTTTTCCTCTTTTTGGCTGGCTGCATGTTCATCTTATTTTCCTATCGAAAGGACTGCTGAAAATTTAGCTAATGCTCTTTGCTTTCTATTTTGTAACAGGGACGGTTTTTTTAAAATTTTGGCGTAAAGATTAGTTATAATCCCGGGAATTTTTTAAAATAAAAGAAAAGTTTTTTACGTTATCGTTCACTTTCTGGACGCATCTATCTTTATTTGGGATTTTTATTGAAGAGGGGGGGGCCGCTGTGAGTGCAGACCTAGCACTAAGTGCAACAAAAAATGGTACAATAAATGACTACGTTACATAAAAAAAACCACTACAAAAGAACAAAAGAAGACCATACAGGGAACAAAAAGGGAGGGAAGGAATAAGGGGAAAAAAAAAAAGGAGAAAACAAGGAATCCCAGCCCTAGCCAGGTCCAGGACATTACTGCTAGCCAAAATTTCCCCCCCTCCCCCCCGGGCCCCTAAATCCGGGAACCAACTCCCCAGACAAGACCATCCAATCAGATCCGAAAAATGGGCCTCAATAGAGATGGGGAGATATAACTGGAGGGTCTTAAAAATGGTCCATGAAACCAGTACCCGGCACCTGACAATTTTCTCATATGGGAAAACCACTCCCCTTCTTTTCTAGAAAACAATCTCTGCATACCATTTCTCTTTTGAGGGGGGGGGTGGGGGATTTCCCTTTCGGGAATAAAACTTAGCAGCCCGTAACAAGTAACGGGGGAGGGATTTTTGAACCTATTTAGGGGATGGCAAACATGTAAAGCAGCGACCCCTGGGGTTCGGGACTGATATTCCCCGTTTTCCGTATATACTCGGTATAAACCGACCCAAAGGGAAAACCGAGGGCCCCTACTTTTTTCCCCCAAAAAAACCCCGGGGAAAGGGTTATTTACTCATAAAAGCCAGGGTGGAAAACGCAGCGGCTACTGGGAATTTAAAAATAAAAAAATATACCAAAAAATTAATAGGCATTTAAGTCCCCCATACATTATAGGCCAAAGTTCCCCCCCTAGGGTTTAAAATGCCCCATGGGAAAATTAACAGTTTAATTTCCCCCTAGGAAGTAAAGGGGTTTTAAAAATTTTCCCCATTACAAGAAAAGGGCAGTTTAAAAGTTCCCCTCAATTTTGGCATTTAATTTTCCCCATCCTATGGCTTTTAATTTCCCCTTTTTGGGAATATGGAGTTTAATCCCCCCCATAGGAAAAAAGGGCAATTAAAAGTCCCCCATGAAGAAGGCGTTTAATTTTTCCCCCCAAACGGTATAGGCGTTTAACCCCCAAGGGGCAAGGGTATAGGCATTTAATTAAACCCCATACAAGTTAAAAAAGGCATTTTTATCCCCCCCATAGGAAAGTATAGGCGTTTAATGTCCCCCTGGGAAAGTATAGGCAGTTTAATGCCCCCCATAGGCAAGTAAGGCAGTTTAATGTCCCCCATAGGCAATATGGCAGTTTTAATGTCCCCCCATGGCAGATATAGGCAGTTTAATGCCCCCCAAGGCAGTATAGGTGGTATAGGAAGTTTAATGTCCCCCTTTTGCTGGTATAGGCGCTATTGTCCCCTAGGCAGGCTATAGGGGGTTTTAGGCCCCTTCATAGGCAGGGTATAGCAGGTATAGGCTTTTAAGGCTGGTTAGGTCCCCCCTAGCAGGTATGGGCAGGTAAAAGGCGGGCATGGCCCCCCTGCGGTATAGGCACCCTGGTATGGTTTTAAAAAAAAAAAAAACATTTTACCTGGCTCCCGCTGCTCCGCCCCACGCGCTCCCCCCCCCCCTCGTTTCCCGGCCCCCCGCGTTCTCCTTCCTCTTATGGCACAGGGGGTGTGTCATCAGGTGCGCACGCAGCGTGATGACACCGTGCCTGTCCCCGGAAATCCGGGCGGCGGCGAGTCTGCACCCCCTGCCCGAGTCCACTGCGGAGCGGGAGCACTGCCTCTCCCGCATTGGTATTCTTCTCCGGGGGCGCTCGGAGGAGTCGCATATAGGTAAAGGGATCGCTGACAGTGCCCGGCCCACGCAGCGCAACACTGAGCGCTCACTGGGAAATTCATTTATATGCCCCTTGATGAACCGATTAACGAAGCTCCCTTCGGGCAGGGCCATCGCAGCCCCCGAGCCCCCGACAGTGACTCGGGAAACCCGAGGGGGGATTTTTCAGCAATTTTTTTGTGCTGAAAAAAACTCCTAACTCGAGTATAAAAGGTAATTCCTTTTATCACTATTATAAAATGCAGACCAGAATCCCCTAAACTGGGGACAGCCCACAAAAATGGGGCATGGTGCCCACTCCGCTCCCCCATCTCCAAACCGGGGGCCAATTCCAACGGGTACCATTTGTGCAAAACAGCAGGACCTGTACCCCCTGGAAAAATTCTTTTTTTAAAAGTTTCTTTTATACTTAAAGCTAATACCTTAGGGTCAGTTTTAAAGCATCTATCCATTTGGGGATCAGAAAAGGGGAAATCCCAAAATCGCCTTCCCAGGTACTAATAAACGGGCGCTGGAGTGAAGGGCAGAAAGTAGCGCCGTACACAAGGGGAAAAACATGGCCTGGGCTAGAAAATGCTAAAATAAGCCTCTCAGAATATGTCGGCGGCCTGGTCAGGTCCAATTTTGATTTCATTTTGTCAAAAAAATGAGAGCTGGATATATTGAAAAAAAGCTCCTGCAGGAATGTCATCCCCACCAAGAATGCTATGGCAAGATTTCAATCTGCCTGCCGCCACGACATGTGAGAAGCGCAAGGGAGCGGCCTTCCTGCCCCCGAGGAAAGCCGCCGAAGACGCTCCAGGGGGAAATTCTGGGTGATCAGTGACCGGCACACATGGGCCCTCATGATCAATTAGATTAAAGGAGTGCCTATGCGCATAGAGGGTAGCCAAAGTGTGCCTTGTACTAAGGGAAGACGAGAGCTGATGATTGAGCAAAGGAGTCCAGATCCAGGGGAGCACTGCCCTTTGCCCTTATTTTTTAAATCAGCCGCGTGAACTTACTTTTGGTAGACTGTTTTAATAACAGAGTCCTATAGTGTTTTTATTCATTTTTTTTTTTTTTTCAATCATTCATTTTCAGGTTTATGTTTCCTGAGTGGCCCACACGCATTGTGAATTAGGAAAGAAAAAATTAGTATAATCGGTATACTGAGAATGCACCAACAAGTGTTTTTTGTTTTTTTTTGTTTTTTTTTCCCCAATAAGTGTGTTATTTATAAAACTTTTCATTCATCAGAGAATCTCGATTTGCCCCATGATGAAGCTTATACCACAACAGCTCCATAAAGTTCAGATTTTTTGACTATGCCAGAGAGACCATTCAAGCAAGTACTCTGGTGTAGGCTTAAAGAAATGCCAGGGCAGCCTAAAGGAATGGTGGGAATTTGTGTTAAGTGGCTTTCACTTGACACAAGTATGAATCCCGCCAACGTTTTAAAACCTGTTTGTGCTTTTTGAAAAGACTTTGAACAATACTGTGTTGTGATCAAACCTACATTTTTAATATATTTATCCCAGAATACAGTCTTACATATACAGGCAGTCCCCGTATTAAGAACGGGGTAGGGACTGTAGGTTTGTTATTAGGTTGAATTTGTATGTTAGCAGGAACAGGTAGATTTATTAAATGTTACTCCAGCACAAAAGGTTTTTTTAAATTTTGGATAGTACAGGGAAGGGTTTTTACATTTGATTTGCTGTATGTGCCCCTGTTAAGAAGATTTCACCTCATGTGCTGCTGTGGCATGCTGGAAGCGGTCGTTCCACAGCTGCTATTTGCTATTAGCAAAGTCCAATTTAGCCTTTTTATTCTTGAGGCTTATGAGTGGCTTGCACTGTTCAGTGAACCCTCTGTATTTACATTAATGCATTCTTCTCTGTATGGTAGATTTGGATATTGATACGTCTACATCCTGGAGAATGTTTTTAACTTGGTTGGATGTTGTGAAGGGGTTTCTCTTCACCATGGAAATTATTCTGCGATCATTCACCACTGTTGTCTTCCGTGGGCGTCCAAGTCTTTTTGCATTGATGAGTTCACCAGTGCTTGCTTTGTTTCTCTCTACAGTTTGGTACATCCTGAGTTTTGCCACTCCTAATATTGTAGCAATTTTTCAGATGGTTTTTTTCTGTTTTCGCAGCTGAAGAATGGCTTTTTTCACCATCATGGAGAGCTCTTTTGACTGCATGTTTTCTTCACCGCAAAATCTTCCAAATGCAAGCACCACACTTCAGATGAACTCCAGGTCTTTTATCTGCTTATTTGAGAATGACAAAAAAAGGAATTGGCCACACCTGCTCATGAAACGGCCTTTGGGTGCTTCCACACAGTGTTGTTTTTTTTTTTTTGTGTGCGTTTTTGGGCAGAAATTTACAGCAATAATTGCTGTGCCTTTCTGCAAAAAAAAATGCATACCAAAAACGCAGGTGCAGTTAATGCTCTACATTTCTATACAAAAAACGCATGAAAAAAAACACACCAAAAACGCAGCTGTGTGTGAAAGCACCCTTTGGCTATGTTCACACGGCTTAATTGCGGGACGTAATTACGCCCCGCAATTACGCCGTGTGGACGGGGGCGGGAGCGGGGGAGTGAGCGGGGGGCCGGCACTTCGCCGGCCCATTGACTTGAATTGCCCCCGGGGAACTCACTGTAATTACTTCTTCCCCCCCCGGCGGCTTCGCCGGGCGGGTAGAGGAGACGTAATCCATAGTTCTCTATGAGAACTGTGAATTACCGTAATGAATGGGCCGTTTTTGGCCCGTAATTGGCGCACTTCGGCGCATAATTAGACCGAAATACGCGCCATTTTAAGCCGTGTGAACATAGCCTTTGAGTCAATTGTCCAATTACTTTAAAAACAGGGAGGCACGTGTTAAGTAGCTGAAACTCCTAAACCCTTCATCCAGTTTTAATGTGGATAAACTCAAATGAAAGCTTAAAGTCTGGACTTTGTCTATGTCCATTATATAACTATAACTTGAATATGTTTCAAGTTAGACGAGATAAATACTAAAAAACAAAACAAATTTTGTTGTCAAATCCCCCCAAATGTATATAGGACCTATAGAAGTGTCCCCTACTCTAAGTAATAACACACTAAATACAGTAATTATTTTGGATTAAGTTAGAAAACTTTTAATGTGTCATGTACTAACATGTTAAGCACCAGAAAATCTAAATTAGTTTTCTGGTAGAAATCTGGTAACACACCACTGTAAGTTTCTTTTGATCGTGTTTACATAAGCACTAGATGCCTATATATGCACAGGATTTAGGTTGTGCAGAGTGTTCTACTGCTTGTTTTCCCTGCAGATTTCAATCTTTGCACTTGCCTCGGCAAGTGATTGGCACAGCAGGCGTTTCAAGCCTTGTTTTGTGGATCAGAGAAAAATTTGGAAGTGTGGAGCCAGTGATTGGCTGAGCCAGTATCTCCAGCTATTTCCTGTGTATAAGGGTGGGACCAGTTAGGGAATGGTAATGGGGAGCCAGTGATTGACTGAGCGGGCCTTTCCAACCATCTCCTGGGTGTTAGGGCATGTTCACACGGTGGATTTGACCGTGGCTTTCAGCGCAGTTGCCGCGGCCAAAACCTCGCCTCAAACTCGCGTCTCCTGACGAGGTTTATTGGTGCGGGTTTCGTTGGGGCGTGATTTTTGGCGCTGTTTGCGGCAAGGTTTTCGCCCATACAAATTAACAGGCAGGACTAAACCCGCCCCCCAACCGCACGCTGAAAAGCACGGCGAAACCCACGCGGACACCGCGCTGAAGACTCGCTACCAAGAATTGACAGTAGACCTCTCAAACACGCGTGGAACGGCCGTGGCCCAAAGCCGCGGCCAAACCCGCACCGTGTGAATAGCAACGTGGTTTCCCCTAGGAAACCATGTAATGAACTGGGGGCGTTTGGGGCGCGATTCGGACGAGGTTTTGGCCGTGGCAACCGCGCCGAAACCCGTGGCCAAATCCGCCGTGTGATCTTAACCTTAGGCGGAATCGAAATGTGGACAGCAGTGGTGATCTGGTGAGCTTTGCATTGGCAGCTCTGGAAATTGGTCCAGTAGTTAATGTTGTGGTTTTTTTTTCATTCAGTTACTGGTTCCTAGTATGCCTTTATTCTATACTGCTGCTTAGCAAACAAAATGAAGTATACTGCCCTGTATGACGCTAAAACAATTGAATGCTATCCAGGAGATTTATAAACCAAGTAACTTTTTTGTAATGTTTTTCTTATATTTTTAGTCTGCAGATAAGCACAGAGCTCTAGAAGAAACCAAAGCCTATACAACACAGTCCTTAGCTAGTGTGGCTTATCTCATCAACACCTTAGCCAACAATGTCCTTCAGATGCTGGATATACAGGCTTCTCAACTCAGAAGGATGGAGTCCTCGATCAATCATATATCACAGGTGAGAGGATGACTAAATCTGCTCTGTAGAAAGGACTGTAGAGTTTCCTTTCATATCATATTGATAGGACAGATTCCTTTTTTTTTTTTTTTTTTTTACTTGGGTCCTGATGCCCAGAGCAAAATTTAAACTTTGGAATGTGACACCTTAAAACTGAATTTCTCTAAACCCAGATTTGCTAATATTAGACATAAGGATTGTCTAAGCCTATTTTGAATCCGGGTCCGATTACTCTAAAGATATATTGACATATTAGTTTTTGCCCCTGATTCGCAGTTTTGTGGGCTGATCAGCATGTGGCTTCCTGCTGTGGTTTCATTGTGGATTTCACTTTCAGAAGTGACATTTTAAGGTTTTTTTTTTTTTTTTTCTTTGAGTTCACACTGCACATTAGCTTGCTTTGGATTTCTGTTGCTGGTGTCTATTTGGATACCTGAAAAAAGTAGGCTGACGGATCGATAAGAAAAACGGGGCAAGTGTATTTATTTTGGACTTTCTGTGGCGCACAAAGTAGTGCAGCCCACCGTGCTTTTTTGGCCGGCACAGAAAGTGTTTGTTAGGGACCGAAGCTCAGTGTGATCGTACCCTTGGGCAGATGGAGGGAGTAGATTTGTTAAAACTTGTTTACTTGTATTGTTCTGTATCTTAAAGGGGTTTTGCCACAATCTCATTTCATACCTCCTGCATCCAGCTCTTTAGCTCTGTGTGCTCAGAAGGGGCGTGTGTGATTTGTTTGAATTGCACATCATGTAACCCAGCAGGGTGACATCACCAGGCCTTTCCTTCTGTAGTCAAATGAAAGGTCTGTTTATGTAAAGCATTGTGAGTTGCTGAGAGGTAAAGTTTTTGCCTCCAGGCACAAGGGTCCTATGTTCAAATCCCTGCGGGAACCAAACCTGTGTTTTTTTTGTTTTTTTTTCTCTCTTTATAAATGCACAGATCTCTTTGAGGTTTCTTTTTATTTTTTTGCACTGTTTGACTAATTATTAAGGAGTACAGAGGACAGGAGTAGGTGACAGACCTGGGGTTTGAAAACATCAGTAGCTGCCTAGAGGAGAGGTGATGTTTGAGCTGGTGCAGGCTAAGAGCTTCGCCCGGTCGTTCCCCTGGAGACAAGCTTAACAATGTACACTAAGGTATTTTCACAGGCT
>JAODAL010060239.1:0-21004 GCA_025379985.1 Phyllomedusa bahiana | reverse complement strand
CCCCCAAAAAAAAACCTAAAAAATAGGTGTCCCACGAGTAAAAACCCACACGATCTCCGGACGTGAGAGTTGTTTGTTATCTGATCTTTAGACAAAAGACAGAAATTTCTGCTGTTTACCTTACCTCAGAACTTCCCTGGCCCTGACAGTTGAAAAATTTATCTAATTAGAAAAGCTGAATACAGAGCTCATATGTAATTACAACAGTTTGACCGGAAGGACAGGCAAAGCAGTTTATTTCTTCATTATCCTATGAAACTTTGAGATGAGACAATCCCTTTAAGTTAAGGAATGAATGGATTTGAGAGATATTTTTCAGGTGGAGGTGGATGGCGTAGTTCTGGGATTGGTTGTGTGATTTCATTTATAGAGAGTAGTCAAAGTTTATCCGATAGCAGCGCACTTGGAGCCGCTGACTGTGATAGAGAGATCGGGGGGGGAGGGTGGGGGGGGGGACGGGGGGAAAGATGTGATTCATTTTAAATAGTGTATGGAGCATCTGGTTAACCTGGGGATCTCCTTATTAGTGATTAGCATGTGGTAAAACCTGGGGATCTCCTTATTTAAATGAAATGGACCATGCTGGTATAACGGGGGATCTCCTGTATAAGTGAAGGGAGCTGCTGGTATAACCTGGGATTCCGTAATGGGAAATGGGGAGTGCTGGTATAACCGGGGGATCTCCTGTTTATAGTTTTGGGCATGCTGGTAAAACCCTGGGATCTCCTGTATAAGTGTAGGGACATGGGGTATAACCGGCCTTCCTGATATAGTGTTATGGAGCATGTCTATAACCTGGGATCCCGTATAAGTGTATGGAGCATGTGGAATAACCGGGGACCCCTGTATAAGTGATATGGGCATGTGGTTAACCGGGGCCTTCCCCTTTAAAAATTTTTTGTATGGAGCTCTGGTATAAACCGGGGATCTCCTGAAAAAGGGTTATGGGACTCCCGGGATTAACCGGGGGCCCCTCCTTATTAGGTTATGGAGCTGCTGGTATAACCTGGGATCTCCTGTAACAGTGATATGGAACATGCTGGAAAACCCTGGGTATCTCCTGTAAAAAGGAATGGGGCATGCTGGTATAAACCGGGGACTCCTGTTTTTATTGATATGGAGCTTTTGCTGGAAAAACCTAGTATCTCCTGTTTAGTGATAGGAGAATGGGGGTAACCTGGGGATCTCCTGTATATGTGTTATGGGAAACTGTTAAACCGGAGTACCCGTATATAGTGATTTGGAGCATGGGTGTAACTGGGCCCTCCGCATATAGTGATATGGGCTTTGCTGTTATAACCGGGAGTATCCTGATATTGGATTGGAGCATGCGGGTAAAAACCGGGGGCCTCTCCTGATAAGTGATATGGAGCATGCGGTTTAAAAAACCTGGGCCTCTCCTGTATATAGTGAATGGAGATGTGGTATAACCTGGGATCTCCTGAATAGTGATATGGAGCTTTTGGTAAAACCTGGGCCTCTATTTTTTTGTGTATAGAGCTTGCTGGTATAACCGGGGGGGGGCCCCTCTGTATATAGGATATGGAGCATGCTGGTAAAAATGGGGATTCCCTGTTTATTGATATGGAGCATGCGGGGTATAACCTGGCCCTTCCCCCTTTTAAGTGATAGGAGCATGGGTTATTAACCGGGGGACTCCTTTATATTTTGTATGGAGCATGCGGGTTAAACCTGGGGATTCCGTATATAGTGATTTGAGCATGCGGGAAACCGGGGGTCTCTTTATAGTGAATGGAGTATGCGGTATAACCTGGGGATCCCTTTAAATTAAAGTAAAATTGGAGAAAAGCGGGTTTAAAAACCTTGGGGGATCTCCTGTAAATAGTGAATGGGCATGCGGGTATAACCTGGGGTTTCCCCGTATATAGTGATATGGGAGTATGCGGGTTAAAACCCTGGGGTCTCCTGTATATATGATATGGACTTTTGGGGTAAACCTGGGGATTCCTGAATAGTGTTGCCGCTGCGGTAAAACTGGGCCTTTCTCCCGTAAAAAGGATAGGACCATGCTGGTATAACCGGGGGATTCTGTATAATGATATGGACATGGGGTTAAAAAACCCCTGGGGATCCCCCGTTATAGTGAAATGGAGCATCTGGTAAAACCTGGGGATCTCCGTATTTAGTGATTGAAGCATGCGGGTTTAAAAACCTGAAGATCTCCTGAATATGATAGGAGCTGGGGAAACCCCTGGGTCTCCTGTGTATAGTGAAGGAGCATGCTGGTATAACCTGGGGATCTCCTTATATAGTGATTGGGCATGGGTATAACTGGGCCTCCTTTATATAGTGATAGGGAGATGGGGTATACCTGGGGATCTCCTGATAAAGTAATATGGAGCATGCGGTAAACCTGGGGACCCCCTGTATATGTTGATAGGGGCATTTCTGGTATGACCTGGGATCCCCTGTAATAGTGATATGGGTGTTGTAAAAACCCTGGGGTCTCTGGTATTTTAGTGATAGGGAGCATGCTGCTATAACGGGGCCTCCCTCAAAATTAATGTATGGAGCATTTTGGGTTTTAAACGGGGGTCTCCTGTATATAGTGATATGGGCATGCGGGTATAAGGGGGATCTCCTGTATATTGATTGGAGCGTGCTGGTAATCCCTGGGGATTTCCTTTATTATGATAGGAGCATGCTGGATAAACCGGGGATCTCCTGTATTATGATATGAAGCTTCTGGTAAAACCCGGGGGATCTCCTGATATTGTGATTAGAGCATTTTGGGTTTAAAAAATTTGGGGATCTTTGTATTATAGTGATATGGAGCTGCTGGAAAAACCTGGGGATTCCCTGTAATATGATATGGGCACGTGGTAAAACCTGGGGAAACCCCCTTTTATTAGTGATATAAAACATGCTGGTAAAAACCTGGGGTCCTGATATAGTGATAGGGCATGCTGGTATAACCTGGGGATCTCCTTTTATAGTAATGGCCCATGCTGTATAACCGGGGGATCTCCTTATATATGAATGGGCATGCGGGGAAAAACCTGGGGATTCCTGTATATAGTGATATGGAGCATTTTGGGGAAAAACCCGGGGGATCTCCTGTTTTGTGATAGGGCATGCTGGTAAAAACCTGGGGATCTCCTGTTATATTGATATAGAGCATGGGGTTTAAAACCTGGGGATCTCCGATTATGATATGGAATGCTGGTATAAACTGGGGATCTTTTGATATAAGTGATATGGAGCATGCTGGTATAATGGGATCCCTGTTTATTTGATATGGAGATTGGTATAACTGGGGATCTCCTGTAATAGTGATATGGACCATGCTGGTAAACCGGGGATCCCCTTTATGTGATTGGGCATGTTTTTAACCGGGGGGGTTTTGTATATAGTGTTGGGAGTGGTATAACCCGGGGGATCCCCGTATTAGTGATAGGGAGCATGCGGGTTTTTCCCTGGGAATCCCTGTATATGTAAGGGCTGCGGATAACCTGGGGTCCCCTGTATATTGATAGGGATATGTGGTTATTACCTAAGATTTTCCTTTTATTTGATATAGGGGCATGCTGGTAAACCCTTTGGGCCTTCCTTATAATGATATGGGATGTGGTATAACCTGGGCCTCTCCTGTATATATGTTTTGGAGCAGTGGTATAACCTGGGGGAAACCTGATATATGATATGGGCATTGGTATAACCTGGGGATGCCTGTATGGTGATATGGAGCATGCTGGTTAACCTGGGACTCCTGATATATTGTTTTGGACATGCGGTAAAACCCAGGGCCTCCTGTTTATAGTGAATTTGGGGCATTGGGGTAAAACCCTGGGGATTCCTGTTTATAGTGATATGGAGCATGTGGTATAACCTGGGGGTTTCCCCTTGTATAGTGAATGGAGCATGCTGGTAAAAACCTGGAATTCCTGTATATAGGATATGGAGATCTGGTATAACCTGTATATAAGAAAGTTTAAATGTGCATTTTTATATACCCTTTTGTAATGCTTGTTGTCCTTCTCTATATCTGTCCCTGTATACATATATACCAGTGCTGTGCCTATATGTCTGTCTTTGGCCGGCCTCATGCTGCCATCCATCATCTGTGGCCATGTGGTTTGGCAGCGGAGGAGTGTGGATGTGTCTTATCACATTCTGTGCATTCAGATGCCTGTAATGTGCTTGTTTGTCTAAGCCGGGGCGCGCAGCCAAAGATTATTGATGCCTTTGTGAATTCCACCCAGAGCAGCAGTTTTCTCTTCCATTCACAGTTATATCAGAGGCTCCTGGAGAAGTTTAACTCTGGGAGAGTCGGTGCCGAAGCGTTTGTGTTAAAGTCGAGCTGTCGCCACAAATTATTCCCTGAATTCATAAATATTCACAGCTGAGCCTGGTGGTAAAAATGTTCTTATTTCCTACTGAATCACTTTCATTACTCTCCATCCCAGGGAATCCGGACGATCCACCGGACAGAGAAACCTTTAATAATAATAATAATAATAATCTTTATTTCTATAGCACCAACATATTCCGCAGCACTTTACAATTTGGAGGGTAAACGTACAGACATTACACAATGAAAAGTACTTACAGTTGAGACACGAGGGGTGTGAGGGCCCTGCTCGCAAGAGCTTACAATCTGATTAGGTTTACGGGAGAGACGAAGGGCAAGATAGTGCTAGTTTTACAATGGTCCAAAACATGTGTCATAAATATGGGGTTGTTTTACATAGAATTCGGATGAACCTGCCTACTCTATATACATCTATATATAGTTTTAAGTGCCGAAAATGGGATGAGTGCGGTGGGGCGTGTGGGGGGAGGGGGAGTGTTAGGCCATTAGGATTATGGTAGGCACAGAGTGAGAAGATGTATTCTCAGGGCCTTTTAAAGCTATGAGAGTTTGAGTGCGCCTGATCGCCACCGCGGGTAGCATGTTCAGAGAACTGGTGCCGCACGTGTGAAGTCTTGGAGACGAGGGCATGGGGAGGTTCGGGTTGATTGATGTGTGTAAAACCTGATATCAGCAGCAGAGCGGAGAGAGTGGGTAGGGCGGTAGACAGAGACGAGGGAGGAGATGTAGGGAGGAGCAGCGTTGTGGAGAGCTTTATGGGAGAGAGTGATGAGTTTATGTTGTATCCTGTACTGGATAGGCAACCAGTGCAGTGACTGCACAGGGTAGAGCAAATCAGTATAGCTGGCTGGGAGAGGAAAGACAAGCCTGGCCTGCTGCATTTCAGGACAGACTGGAGAGAGGAGAGTTTGCAGAGAGGGATACCGATAAGCAGGGATGTTATGTAGCCCATTGAAAATTAAATGTATTTTAATTCCCCTCTAAATCCTGCAGTTAAGATGGTAAGGCAACCATTCCCCCCTTTTTCATGAGAGCGAGAAGTTTTGGTCCTAATGGCCCAATAAAACCCCCAGCCCGAGTCTTTGATGGCTAAAGGAAAGGTACGTATGACAGGCCTGGGTTCATGTATCCTGGAACAGCAGATCTGATAAGCCTAGTTTTACCAGCTTGCAAATAAACACATCTTTCCGAAGAGAGAGAAAAACATGGTTTCCCTTTGTCTGCCAGAGAGGCGTCCGTGAGTGCCCCTTGTGGAACTAAAATTACCATTAGCCCTCCTCCAGAAAATTTCTGTAAACCCACTACTTCTCATAATTCAAGCCAATCAGATGAGACAGCCTGGGTCTGGGTTTATATACAATGGCCCACCACCCTTTATTCAGTGTATAGCTATGGGGTCTTCTTTCTAAAGTGAGCTGTGTCTAATTTCTCCTTACCCCGGGACGTGGAAACATTTTGTAGGTGAATTTTTCCATTTTTCTCCCTTTATTTTAAAAAACTGTATTGTATGGGTTTGTCTCATTATTGTTATTATCATATTTTTTGTCTATGCAAGCACGCTCTGAATCATTTTTATATTAAAGGTATCAGTAATTCGTTAAACCTTGTTGTTGCTACGAACCAATTTCTTTGAAGGATTTTTTTTTTTTCTCTTGGTAACTACTGAGAGTGCAGTGAGGTTGACCTGTGAGAATTTTTACTTGTTCTTTTAGAAAGCGGTGAGGATAGATTACTCCGGCTGAGCCCTTTTGTTTTGTTTGGTTTTTTTTTATTATTTGAGGGAAGGTTAGGGGCAGCGGATAATTTTGGGGTGCTGGACTGTCTTTGTGGTCGTTTTATGCTTGATTTGCTACATGAGTGACGAGGTGGAGCTTGAGTGGATTAGTCTACACCCATTACAGTGGCCCCCAAGTCAAGTGCTGTGTGAGCGCACTTACGTGACAAATTGGTGGCAACGCGGTGGGATATTTTTATTTTATTGCCAACATTAGTGCTGGTTTTAAGAATTATTTCCCTGCACTAAAAGATGGCTGTATCTTTGTGAAGATTTACACAGTATTACAAGAATTAACGCAGTGCTTACTTTATTTGACACACATCAATAAGTTTCCCCTCCCTGTTTTTCTTTTCTATCTTTTATACGTTCTGCGAAAACTAAGGCCCAGCTTGATCTGGAACTAATGGAGCACGATCTGCAGCAGACCGGACGCGGCGGTTCAGAGAGCGAAACTGACATCGCACAGGTCCAATTGACGGAAGTATGCGCCTGAGTAAATTCCCTGAGGACCCCCGCACGAGTGGAAGCTCTCACGGAGCACATTGGGAATCTGCTATGTTGCTTTGGGCTTGCACGCAACTTGCGCTTATGACCCATAGTTGTGCGCCTTCAACTTATCCTGCAATTCCAACAGGGCAGAAAGGAGAGGCTGCGGCAGCTGAGCGTCAAGCAGCGAGGAAGAGAGGCGGTTGGCACCTGAGCGTCAGCTGAGCGTTCAAGCAGCGAGTGTGGCCGGCCCGTGCGTCAAGCTGAAAGGGACCTCAAGCTACAGTGGCACGACTTTGAAAGGGGTTGAGGCTTTGCCAAGGCCTCATGCCAGGATACCAAACCCCGTTGAACCCGACTGGAACACCACTTTCCTGTGAGGAAGAAGAATGGGGGACTCCTAGATGTGTTCCTACGTGATTTGAAAAGACTTGTAGGCAATATCATCTGCCCAAAGAGGGGGGGGTTGGGGGGGGGGGTAACGTGGGGGCACGATATCTGACCCACAGGACTAAGAGGAAAAGCCTTGGAGGTTTTTTCGGTACCTCCTACAGAGCAGCTGGGGACTATGACGCCATAAAGAGGGCTTATGGTCACGATAAATATCAACCTCACTCGGAGGTGGTATCGCAGAAACATTTCGGAGTCTACAGAAAGGTCCACTGGACAAGCTACGCCGAATGTGGAAAGCGGCTTAAGTACTACACCTTCAATGCAGTGGGGTAGAGGGACTCTCTGTCTCCGCTTTGACGGACCTGTTGAATCTGAATGATCAAGGAGCAGCTTCTCCTATATGTACTGCCGATGTTTCGTCAGTTTGTCTGCGACTGGAAGCCAAGACATCCAAAGAGGCGGCGGCTGCAGACTACTATGTATACCAATTGGATGCAGAAAACCCGGAGACCACCGGAAGTCACCTGGAGGAGAAGTAAGCCTGCTGGAGATTCCCTTCCTCCCTCACCATCGCCATCGGCCCCCACTACCTGGTTATCACCCTGGGGCCCAAAGACCCACCTATTCCAGTCACTGACCCGCGCAATAATGCTTCACCTGTAACAAAGTGTGGGGCATGTTAGTGCCAACTGTCCCCGACAAAAAAAAAAAAGGGGGGGGGGGGAGGGGGGGAAGGAGGTGCCCCTACGCCTGCGAAAGCTCCACGGGCAGGGCCCTCCTATCTACTTGTGGCTGGGGGCTATAAAGGGAAGAAGCAGAACAATTTGCAAAACCTGTGACCGTAGGCAACAAGGTTACGTTGGCTTCAAGGACAGTGGTTGCAGAGGATGACTGTGGTCGCGCCTGACGTTGGTGAACTCTGAGGACATCCTTACTGGAAAGACAAAAGTCCCTGACTGTGATTTGGAGGATTCACTCGCTGTCCCTCTGCGGCCCGTGTTTATCTGGTTTGGGGAGCAGGCAGTGGAATGAGAGCCGAGAAGTGGGAATCTCTGACTCTATTCCAGCCCAGTGTTTTGTGGGGGGTAAGGAATTTGGGGGAGATGGAGATTAAATAGGTCCCTGTCACCCCACTGGATGCCACCCGATATGTGGTTCCATACTGGGTCCAGTGCACAGATTTGGGCGTGAACGCCCTGATGTGGATGAGACTGTCGCCGAGGTGCACCCGGACACTGTCCCCGCTGGTGGTAATGTGAATGTAATGTTGATAAACAGTTTTATATGTTGCAGCTATAACTTCGCAGTCAAACTGTTTGTAAGCCTCAGGGACCTGTGTTACCTGCTTCTCCACTCACAGACAGCGTCTCCTGCGAGGGAGGGGTCCACACGCCATTGCAGCCAGCACAGAGGAGCCCAGCTTCTGCTACTACCCCCCCTCTGCAAGTGATGTGCAAAATGATAGCTATGGCTTTCAGCAGCTCTACTGTCAGATACAGCTTAGACAAGCTAAGGGGGCTTGGCGATAATCCTCCCCCTGAGTCCTGCAACGAAAGGGGAAGGAGTTGTTGTACTGGGAGAGGGCAGTGTACACAGAGACTGTGGCTGACGCACCGCCAAACTGTGGGAATCTGAAAAAGCGGATGGGTAGTTCACATACCCATTCAGGGAACAAACTATTGAAGGGCACTCTGAGTTCTCTAGCCGGGCATCTTGGGCGTACACAAAAACCAAGGCTCGGATCATTTCATAAGTTTTTATTGGCCAAATATGGGGACTGACATAAGCCAAACTACTGTCGTTCATGCATGGTCTGCCAGCGGGTAGGTAAGGCGGGGAATGCTTCCAAGGCTCACCACTGATCCCTTAACAATCATCGATGAGCCTTTCCAAAGCGCTGGCGGTGGATATCAATAGTCCGCTTGCCGCCCCAGCAGTTTGGGAAGCGTCTTTCTGGACAGTAGCTTGAATATCGCCACCCGATATCCAGAGGCTGTGGCATGTCGTCTATACGGGCAGACAAGGTTGCTGATGCCCTGTTATCTGTGTTTTCACGCGTTGGGTTTCCTCAGGAGATGTTATCTGACCAGGGGACTCCGTTTTGTCCAAATCTAATGCAGGAGCCTCTGCAAGAAATGCGAGTGCATCCACCTGACCGCCATCCCTATCACCCACAGGACCAATGGGTGGTGAGCGTTCTTTATGGACCATTAAAGCAGATGCTCAAATGCTTGTGGAGACCCAAGGCGAGATTGGGAGCGTTACCTACCCCACCTGTGTTTTGCCTATCGGGGAGGTGCCCCAAGCTTCTACAGGATTTTTCCCCATTTGAAATCCTTTAAGGTTGAAGAGTAAGGGGGCCCACTGGATTTGATCAGAGAGTCACTGGAGGAAGCTGGAGAACCCTGGAAGTCTCTGTGGTGGTGAACGTCATAAAAATCAGGGGACAAGATGCGGCACTTAGCAGTGTTGTGCATGACAAACCTTACCCAAACCCAGGCCAAGCAGAAACTATGGTATGATCGTAATGCCAGGCACACGAACATATGAAGCAGGGCAGGGGGGTTTGGGTACTGGTCACCATAGCTGCAGAACAAGTTAAAGGCTGCATGGGAAGGCCCTTTACTCGGTGCATAAACGTCTCAATGATGTCTAAACTATGTAGTGTCCTGGAGGACAAGCGGCAGAAAGTGTTCCATGTAAATATGTTAAAAAGGCACATCACTCCAGGGAGCCACTGTGTTCTGCCTTGTGTGCAGCTGACCGAGGAGGGAGAGAAGGATGTCCTGTAGATATCTTGGCCGAACACAGGACACAGACACACTTGAGGCGGCCCCAATTTAAAAAAAACCCCCTCAAGTTAGCCCTATCACACAGAGGTCTGAGCTCACCAGGTATGATGGCCGATTCAGGATACCTTTACAAGAGGCCAGGGCGAAACTCGTTAGCCATCCACATGTGGACACTGGCACTCACTCCCCCATTAGGCAACCTGCTTTATCGGGTCTCTCAGCAGAGGTGTGTAAGGCAACATGAGGGGCAAATAGAAGCAGATTGTTGGCCTTAGGGGTATAACAAAAATCCAGGAGTGCCTGGGTCTCTCCAGTGAGTTCTTTGTCCCAAAGAAGGATCGAACGACCAAGGTTCTGTGTGGATTACAGGCAGGTTAAATTGCATCACAGTCTTTGATGCCTATTCCATTGCCCAGGATATGATGAGCTGTTAGATCAGCTGGCAGGTGCCTCCTAACCCTCTCCTTGATGGTCCTGGCAGGGGCCTATTGGCCAGATCCCCCTGACACGAAAGGAAGCCAAGGAAAGGTCGGCCTTCATAACCCCCTTTGGGCTGTTGAATTTTTAGTCATGCCCTTTGGATATGAAAAAATGCCCCTGCCACCATATCAAGCGCGCCTGGTCAACAGCTGCTTGAGGGGATTTTGATGGGTTTGCTGTCTTCATATATGGACGATTAGCCATCCTTTAAGCAATTCCTGGGAGGGAGCACCGTACCCATCTGTCCCAAGTCCTAGAGAGGCTCAAATCTGCAGGTCTGACCATTAAGCCAGGGGAAGTGTCAGATAGCCATGGCCACGAGGTACATCTATTTGGGACACTGTTAGGGCGGGTGGCTGCTAAGGCCGACAGGGAAAAGACAGAGGCGATTACAGCTGACCCACTCCCCAAACCTAAAAAAAACAGGTGTTGTCCTTTCTAGGTTACAGGCTGGCTACTATAGGTAGTTTGTGCCAAAAATACGTGCCCTGGCCAAGCCCCTCAACTTGACCTCACCAAGAAAAAAACTTCCAAATTTCTCTTGGACCCCCCAATGTGAGCAGGACCTTAAATGCACTAAAGGCGCCTTGGCCAAGCCTCACCTGTCCTCCTAGGTCCGGACTTCTACCAATAGGTTCGTGTCCAAACTGACGCCTGAACTTATGGGTTGGGGTGCGGTCCCAGTCAGGTGATCCAAAAGGGGGAGGAGCCACCCAGTTACTTTTACCTGAGCAGGAAGCTCCTGCCAAGGGAGGTTCTCCTAATGTACAATTGAGAGGGAGTGTTTGGCCATCGTATGGGCCCTCAAGAAACTACACCATCTAATGGGCCGCAACTTTACGGTGGTCACCGACCATAACCCGCTAACTGTGCTCAACCGAGTGGCTGGCGACAATGGCAAGCTGCTCAGGTGGGCTGGTGCTGCAGAAATGATTTTACTGTACAACAACCAAAATGGGCATTGAACATGGTAATGCAGAACAGATGGTCTCTCGCGCCGGGGCAGTACGGGGCGGGATTCTGGAGATGGGAGGTGAGCCAGTCCCCTGCCCACTCCAAAAGGGGGGAGGTGTTTATGTAGCCCATTGAAAATTAAATGTATTTTAATCCTCTCTAAATCCTTGCAGTTAGATGGTAAGGCCACATTCCCCCCTTTTTCTGAGGAGAGGTAGTTTTCTGGTTCCTATGGCAATAATCCCCCAGCCAGAGTCTTTGATGGCTAAAGGAAAGGTATTTTTGACTGGCCTGGTTGTGTATCCTGGAACAGCTCAAGATATGATAAGCCTAGTTTTACAGCTTGCAAAATAACACTTCTTTCCCGCCAGAGAGAGAAAATAGGTTTCCTTTGTTCTGCCCAGAGAAGGCAGGTCGTGAGCTGCCACCCTTGTGGAACTAAAAATACCATAGCCCTTCCTCAGATCATTCTGTAATCCCACCTACTTTCATAATTCAAGCCAAGCAGATGAGGACAGCCTGACTGGGTAGAATGGGCCCAGCAACGCTTTATTCTGTGTCATAGCTATGGGGTACCTTCTTTCTAAGTGAGCTGTGTCTAATTTCTCCTTACCCGGGACGTCGGAATCCATCTGGTAAGTGTGATCTTTTTCCATTTTTCTCCCTTTATTTTATAAAAAACTGTATTGTATGTGTGTCATTATTGTTTTATCTATTTTTGTTCTATGCAAGCACTGAATCATTTTTTTATATTAAAAGGGTATACAGTAAATTACGTTACTCTTGTTGATTGCACGGAAACCTATTTTCTTTGAAGGATGTTTTTTTTTTTCTCTTTGGTAACTACTGAGAGAGCAGTGAGTTGACCTGTGAGCATTTTTACCGTTGTTTTTAGAAATCGGTGAGGACTCAGATACCTTCCGGATGAGCATTTGTTTTTTTTTTGGTTTTTTTTATTATTGAAGGAAGGTGGTGCAGAGGATAATTTTTGGGGGCTGGGACTGTCTTGTGGTAAGATTTTGCTTTGATTTGCTACCTGAGTGAGAGGTGAGCTCGTGTGGATATAAGTCTACCCGATTAAGTGGCCCAGTCACGTGCTGGTGAGCGCGTACGTGACAAGGGAGCTTACAGTCAGTCGAAGCACGAGAATGAATAAGGGCATCAATGGCGTTTGAGTGTTTCCACAGTGAGAAAGGGACGGAATTCTGGAGATTTCTTGAGGTGCAGGTGACAGGAGCGGGCAAGGGATTGGATATATAGGGGTTTGAAGACAGATCGGAATCTAGTATAACCCCCAAACATCGGCCTGCTGCTAGGAGTTATGATAGTTGGTGCCACACACTGAGACAGAAAGGCACGGGGTAAGGTCTGTTAGTAAGATGGCGGGATGACTAGAAGTTCAGTTTTAGTGAGTTTAGTTTAAGATAAGGGAGGACATGATGTTCAGAGACAGCAGTCAGGCAGTCCTGGTGTTTTGTAGCAGAGCGAGGAGTGATGTCTATTCTGGGAGGACGGTGTATAATGGGTGTATCTGCATAGAGATGGTAATGGAAGCCAAATCGGCTGATGGTTTGTCCAATGGGGGCTGTATAGATTGAGAAGAGGAGAGGTCCAAGAAAGGATATCTGAGGAACCCCGACCAGCAAGGGATAGAGGAGAGATGAGGTAGAACCTGAAAATGAGACACTGGAAGGACGGTTGAAAGGTAAGATGAGGAACAGAGGACAGCGGTGTCCTGGAGGCCAATGGTGCTGAGCATGCTGAGGAGAAAGTTGGTTGATCAACTGTGTCAAATGCTGCAGTGAGATCGAAGGAGAAGCAACAATGGTAGTTTGCCTTGAGATTTAGCTGTTAGGAGATCATTGGGAGACTTTAGTTAGAGCCGTTATCCGTGGAGTGTAGGGTGCGGAAACCTGATTGCAGAGGGATCGAGAGAAGGAGTGTTAGTAGAGAGTTAGCGGATCAGGCTGAGGTAGACCAAGCGTTCGGAGGTTTGGAGATGAAGGGCAGGTAGAGATGGTCAGTAGTTATCAGCGCAGGGATGGGTTCAGAGTGGGCTTTTTCAGTAAGGGAGTTATGACAGCATGTTTAAAGGAAGATGGGAGATCCCAGAGGTGAGAGAGAGGTTACAGATTGCCAGTTATGTGAGAGATGATAGCTGGAGAAATAGGGACCTGGAAAGGTGGGAGGGAATGGGGTCACTAGAGCAGGTGGTGGGGCGACGCATACAGCAGAAGACTGGGACACTTCTTCTTCTGTCGTCGGGTACAAGAGCTGAGAGTAGGCTGGGGGTGGGGGATGTGTGGGGAGGGACCAGAGTGCTGCTGCTGGGGGTGTGAGATTAAATGTTTTGCCGGATTTTGTCAATTTTCTCTTTGAAGTGACGTAGGCCATGTCCTCAGCACAGAGGTCAGTGACGGAGCCTGTGCTTTAGGCCTTTGAGGAGTGGATGGTGTCAAACAGGCGTTAGGGTTGTTGTGTAAGGGTTGCGTTGAGGGAGGTGAAATAGTTTTATTTGGCGCTGTGAAGGGCAGTGTGATAAGTCCTAGCTATGAAATTTGTAGGTGGAGAAAGTCTTGCAGTTTAGCTTCGAACATCATCAAGGCTCCGCAACTTTGGAACATCGCTGCAGATGGCGAGAGTCTGAGGCTTGCTGTTCTTGTGTGCCTGGCTGGTGGGTGTCTGAACTATGGATGGTTGCGGTTGTGTGAGCGGTGCCAAAATGTGTCCAGGGTGGTGGAAAAGTTTATTATATGGTTTGGACGCCAGGGTCTAGGGCAGGAGAGGGTCGGAGATTGGGGGGCACAGAGAGGACTGTATGGCCGTCTGTGGAATTCCTGAGTGTTCATGAAGTGGAAATTTCTGAAAGGGAGATGGGCAGTGTGTCCAGAGATGGGTGAGAATTAGTAATAGTGAAGGAAAATAAGATTGTGTCAGAGAGAGTGTAAGGAGAAATATTAAAGTTAGAGATTTGAGGAAACGGTTTTTTTTACAGAAAAACCAGAACCAGAGGAGTCACATCCTTGTGGGGTGGGAGGTTACTAAAACGTGCGAGGAGGCCAAGAGTAAGAGGTTTAGTTGAAAGGATCTGAGAGGCAGAGGGAGACATGGGGTCATCTATAGGGGATGTAAAATCACCCACTGATGAGTGTGGGGTATTTCAGTAGAGAGGAACGAGTGAGGGGAGCCAGGCAGCAAAATGAGTCCAGAAACTGGCGGTGGTGAGCCGGGAGGTCTGTTACACAAAAAAAAACACCGCGACTCGGAGGGAAAATGGCTGAAAGAGTCTGAGGGTGTGGCCTCAAAGGGAGGGGAAAGTGAGGGAGGGTGCAGGAGGACAAGACTGGTAAGTGCAGTGTGGAGAGAGAAAGTATGGCAACCTCATCCACCAGGCCCTGTTCTCAGGTCTGGGGGTGTGGTGTGAAATTGAAGTGTAGGCAGCCATAGGTGTGGAGCGGCAAGGTATGCAGTGTCAGATGGCTGGAAGCCATGTTTCTGTGATGGCTAGCAGGTTGAGGGAGTTGGAGAGAAACAGGTTATGAACAGCAGTGAGTTTGTTGCCGAGGACCGGGGTCGTTCCAAGAGCACATTTAGGAAGGGACTGGAAAAGTTGTACAGCCGAATAGCAATTAGGTTAGCAGGGTTTTCTATAGGGAGGAGGAGGTGGGATGAGCGTTAATGGAGGGTGGGCCTAGGGTTAGGAGAGATGTCCACCTGCAGAAAAGTAAGCCACGAGCGAGAAAGATAAGATACAGCGGATGGTTTCGAGTGATGAGTTATGTGCGGCGTTTTTTGCCAGCAATATGTGAGCAGGTGGTGTTTGGTATTTGAAAAGGGAATGCGAGAGTGTGTGATGAACACCGGATGGGTGAGGAAGGAGAGAGGCGCTGATGTGGTTATAGATTCTAAGGGGCTATAATGGGAGGTAGCCAGGAGGTAGATGCTGCAAGATAGACAGCAATATTGTGCATGGTGAATAGGGATTTTTTTTTTTTTTGTAGAAGCCTAGATACTTACAAGAAAAAGGCGTTCCTCCTAGCCCCCTTTGGCCACTTCCGGCACTTAATTTCGGTTTCTATTTCTGATACTTGATTCAGCTCTATCAATCACTTTAATATATGAGTTCACTTACAGATTGGTTTCAACTGCTTATAATGGCTATACTGACACAAGGCTAAATAATTTATACTATCATATGTGGAGTTCATGATATAAATCAGGGGGACCAGCTGCCAGGGAAAAAATGGGTGGAGTTTAAAATATGCCAGCAGAGGAGATGGCAGGGGGCAGAATGTAGGTCACTAGCAATACAATTAAACACCAGGGTAATTATTCAGGACAGAGATTGGGTGAAATCTATGCATTCAACCATACCAGAAAACAGCAATTATACAATATACAGCAGAGACAAATGATTGGGGGTGTTGTCCACTTCACAAATTCAAACATACAGATCCAGCAATTATACATATACAGCAGAGACAAATGATGGAGGTGTTTATAGTACAATATTCAACAATTCAACATTCAGGAACACAGCAATTATACATATACAGCAGAGACAAATGATGGGAGGTTGATAGTCAATATTCACACATTCAACATACCAGAACAACAAGCCAATTTATTCATATAAAGAAGACGACAAATGATGGGAGGTGTAGTCCATCTATTCACAAATTCAACATACAGAAAACCAAGATTATACATTACAGCAGAGTCAAAATGATTGGAAGTTTAGTCCATATTCACTTTCAACACATTTACCAGAACACAAGCAATTATACCTATACAGGGCAGGGACAATTGATGCGGAGGTGTAGTCCACTTATTCACATTCAACATACCAGAAAAACACAGCAATATACATATACAGCCAGGAGGACAAATGATGGGAGGTGTAGTACCACTATTCACAATTTAACATACCAGAACAACTAGCCATTATACATTACAAGCAGAGAACAAATGATGGGAGTGTAGTCACTATTCACAATTCAACATACCTGTGAAGAGTTGAAAAAGATCATGATCAGTTGATCTGTAGGGTCTGGGGTGCATCAACTCAATCAAGTTCGTTTTATTCAGATAACTGATTCAGCTCTATCAATCACTTTCTTATCTGGTTCAACTTACAGATATGGTTCAATACTCTACACGGCTATACTGACCAAAAACCTTTTACCCCTTACTTGCAATAGTCACATTCACTTTGTTAAATGTTGCAAAACTGTAAAAAAAAACAAAAAAGTGCATTATTTTTATTCATAATCTTTGTCTTTATTCCATCTCGAGAGCTGCATTCACAATTATGCTGACATTCCTTTTACGAGTACACAACATATATTATTGACAGTGGTTCAGACTGGAGTTCCTGTGGACCCTACCAATGGAGCTGATTCTTGGGCGCCACCAGTGTAGTTGATTCTTTGGCCCAAACAGTGGGTGATGATCTTGGGGGTCCACCGTTGCGGGTTGATCTTGGGGCTCACCAGTGGAGTAGGCTCTGGGGCCCCAAAAGTGGAGATGATTCTTGTGGGCCAATGGTAAGACATTGATTTTGGAGCCACCAGTGGATGTTGATTCTTGGGGCCACCAGTGGAGATGATTCTTGAGGGCCCACCAGTGGAGATGTTTCTTGGGGCCACCAGGTGGAACTTGATTCTTGGGGCCACCAGTGGAGGTGTTCTTGGACGCCCACCAGTGGAGAAGACTTCTTGGGGCCACCGTGGATGATGATTTATTCTGTGACTTTACTAGTGGTGTTGATTCTTGGTGACCACCAGTGGAAAGTTGATTCCTTGGTTCACCAGTGGAGAAGTTCTTGGGACCCACCAGTGGAGAAGATCTTTGAACGACCACCAGTGTAGATGATTCTTGGGTCCCACCAGTGGAGATGTTCTTGGGGGGATCACTAGTGGAGTTTGATTATATGAGGGCCACTCTGTGGAGTTGATTCATTTGGTTCCCTCCAGTGGAGATGTTTCTTTTTTTTTTGTTTTTGGGGGGGGCTCACAGTGGAGATGCTTCTTGGGGTCACCAGTAGAGATAATTCTTGGGGGCTCAACTAGTGGAGTTGATTATTGGTTCCCACTAGTGGGAGTTGATATTGATTTCGGGGGTCCACCAGTGCAGCTTGTTCTTGGGGTCCACCAGTGAAATGGATTCCCAGTGCCCTCCAGTGGAATTGATTCTTGAGGCCCAGCAGTGGAGTTGATTCCTGAAGCCCACCAATGGACTGTCCAACCTGGTACAAAGAAAAAGTGGAAGCCAATCAAATTCTATTTTCCATTTTTACTAACTTGCCAAAAAAATACAGCCAGTGACCTGAAAGGGCGTTAAAGGGGTCGCTCACCTCATATTTATTATAAGCATAGTTGGGTCCTTGGATGATAAATGTCACCTCCTTCCTCTCCTTCTCCCGCCCGTCTTCTATTTTTTTTTTTACTTTTTTCCGGTTGGGATATCTCTGTTGCAGCCGCTAATTGGCTGCAGTAGTCACATGCCACTCAATTACATCACATAAAGGGTATGTTCTCCCGGCATATTTGCAGGGTGTAATTTGTCATGTAATTGCGCCAATGTACGCACCACAAGTACTGTAAAGTCATAGCACACATTGAGTGCTATGTAAAACACTTGTATTTCCCAGCATGTACTGTGAACACTACTAAACTTGTAGTACAAGGCATTATGGAAAAGGAGCTGAGAAGCTTGAGCGCCCTCTATTGGATGTAACAAATCCTCTATTTGCTTCTGACTCACTGAGTCTTTAAAAAGCACATATTAGCCAAGCCAGTATTGCTCATCTGCATACAGCTGTTTCGGGGGGTTGCCCCTCATCAGTGCAAAGCAGAGCGTACAGGCTGGCTGGGTGGGAGGCATTCTCAAAAATCCACAAACCTATATGGTGCTTTCCCCAAGGAGAGATCTTCCCCTTTCTAAACTTATAGGAGGCAGAGCCATTGTGCAATGGCCAGTGCATACATTCATTAGTAGGCGTATTGCGGCACGTACCTGTGCACAAGGCTATACGGAAATGGACGCCTGGGATCTGTGTCACCCATCAAACCCTATTGATTGCAATTGGTCCCGCGGGTTTCCGCCGTGGTGTTCATCATTGAGATGCTATTTCATCTGTCAGTCCCAATGGCAGACGCAACGGAGATTCCAAATGGAACCTGTGACACATTTGTAGGCCAAGCCCAAGCTGAACCGGGTGGACGTCTGTCTTTCTTCGGCCTCACAATATATGTAACTATGTAACTATTTCCCTTTTACAAATGATTTCTACATTGTATCAGTTCTTGATGAAGTTGGATGGAGACTGTTTTGTTTTCTTTGAGACAATGTTTCCTCATATAAAACCTACCTTCAGAGATGTTGAAACAATATAAGAGCAGATGATCCACCTTGTGGTGGTTCTAAGAGCCGAGAGCCCACCCAGGTTTCCTTGAGACTGAAGAAGAGGAAAAGTCCATTTACATTTTCCTAATTTCTAATACCATTGAAGAGATGAAGTATCCTGCACAGGTCCATGTGGTAGGGGAGAGGGCTAACTTTCAGCTCTTGACCCCTTCTGTTAAAGGGAGTGTGTAATCAAAAATGACTTATTGTTTAACTCACGTTTTCATGTTAAACATATTTTTTAAGAATTTTTGGTTATATTTTTCTTTAATTTTCAATATCACTTTCAATATTATTCGATATCTCTTAAGTCCTGCAGTTTTCGCTTTGACCACTTAGCCTAATAATAGTCTGACACTTCCTGTTCTGTAGAAAAAGATTCTCAGTTGTCTGCTCATTATCAGCACAAAGAGGGTCAAACTGAAAGGAGACACCAGTGTGAATAGATAACACAGGAGCCACCAATCACAAGAGGTGATAGTCACAGTTCCCCCTTTCACCTCCCTGCACAGTGACTTCTTCCCAGGTCACAAAGCATGACTAGAAAACTCTCCTATAGAAGTCAATGGAACTTAGTCAGTCTTAAGTCTCCTATGTGCATGAAGCTACTACTGCAAAGCATCTCTCTGACTGCTGTTAAAGCACTACAAACAAGGCCTAGTGGCCAAAGTGAAAAATGCAGGACTTAAGAATTATTAAAAAATATTGAAAGTAATATGAAAAATAGAAAAAAAAAACACCCAAAAATTCCTAAAAAATTTGACTAATTTTTTGATGTAACATTCCCTTTAAAGGTCCATATGCACTGCTACTGAGGCAGGTCAGAAATCTGTTCCCAGTAATACATAGTACTATATAAGAGAAGCTACATGGGCGCAGAATACTGACGATCAATCACTATCCATGAGGGGCGTGACTGCTTAGTACATAACTGCACATTGAACGAGTATGAGGAATAGCTATTGCTTAGGTGCAAAAAAAAACAAAAACTGATAAACAACCACTCACCCCCCCATGATTGTTATTATTACAAACACACACAGATAAGGCTCATAAAGGGGCCAGTTATACAGTTACATGTGGGGCACCATGCTGGATACAACCAATTGATGACGCCTCTACTATTGGACACAATCCAATATCAGCAGCTCTACCAGCACTAAAACTGTCAAAAAGAAAACAGGAATTATGGGGAAAGCATTTCTGCTACTTTGGATACATGAAAACTTTAGGTTCTTAGTGCACATTTCTGATCAAAACTGTAAGAGCCCATCTGCCGACGACACGGCGACCTCAATACAGATGGGAACCTACCCTATATGTTACCTCTCTTGGTGCCTGGTCAGACCTCCACATTTCAGGGAGAGAAGAATCCAGCTACAAGTTACTCTGCATTGATTTAAAGCTTGTGCAGGTGAGTGGACTGCAAAAACCAAAGTGGGGGCAGCCGCTCACCCATACAAACAGTCTAGAAAAACAATGTTTGGTCTGCAGATTGTATGTGCAGAGCAAACCTTGTTTTTCTCCTCTATTATTGGATTGGCCGGGCTGCCCAGCACATTTCAAAATGCTCACACCCCCTGCTCCCTAGTGTTACAGGTCAAAAATAAATCTGGAAAAAAAATTTACTAGTGCATTTAAAAAAATTAGAATATCATCGAAAAGATAATTGATATCAATAATTTAAGTCAAATAGAGAAACCCATATATCGTATAGACTCATTACAGTATAAATTACAAGGTTTAATATAATACATTTGTGAGCCCTATAAAAAATAAAAGGATCATCTTGGAGAACCCCTTTAATTTTCAATGATATTCTAATTTTTTTGAGATGCCCTATGTATCAAACCTGAGGTATTAGCTGATATTGTTGCCAAAATACAAAAGCTAGCTGTCTACGCCAAGACATGGGCATCAGATTTTTGGGTCGGCCACTTGGAATATGTTGGGCAACCCACTTCGTTGCTTGTACCCAGCATAGTGCACCACACGTAACCATATGAATGGCCCCTATATAAGCCTCATCTAGGTGTGATTGTAACTCTATCATTAACCCCTCATTGACAGTCGGCTGTGAGTGGATGGTGCTGTGGCTTGTTTTTTTGTCAATTGGTATGAACTGGTTCTTATCCAATGTGCAGTTATGTACTAAGCAGTCACCCCCTCGTAGATAGTAGGCGTTTGAGTGGTTGTTTATCAGTATTTTTCACAATCTCCCCCTGTAAGATACCTAGGCTTTTCTGCATACTGGTGTGAACTGGTTCTTATCCATTATGCAGTTATGTACAAAGCAGTCACCCCCTCGTAGAGAGTTGGCATGTGAGTGGTTGTTTATCAGTATTTTTCACAATCTCCCTGTAGATAATAGTTTTTGAAAAT